>VMDO01000853.1:184262-249862 GCA_007922755.1 Pedetes capensis
GATGGGAGACCGCCTGGGAACACCAGAAGCTGTAGGCTTGGGAGAAGGACCTGGCAACCCCCTCCCAAAAATCAATCTGCCATTGAAAACCCTATGAACAGCAGAGAAGCACTGACAATAGTGTTTCCCCTGTTGTACAGAGGGTCGCTATGAGTCGGATACCGACTCGACGGCACCTAACAACAACAACAACAATATACATATTCTTATATATATATATATAACATATATTCTTATATATACTCTTATATTTAGATATAAATTTGCACACACAAATTTACGCACCATTATGTATAACAGCAAAAGAATAAAAACAACCTAGAAGGCCACGAATGAGGATTTGGCCAAAAAAAAAAAAAAAAAAAAAAAAAAAAAAAAGCTCAGTTCTGGGCCCAATTACTGGGTTCAAAAACCTATTCTTCCACATAGGAGTTGCTGAATCTGGGCAGACGCTTTAGTCTCTGTGAGCCCTGTTTCTTTTTGCCTAAGATGAGGACGATAATAGGACCTGCCTCGGAGGTCACTGGAGAGATTAAATGAGTTATCACACATTAATCACTCGGAACAATACCTGGCCTGGAATCCAGGCTAAGATTACGGAGCGGCGGGGAAGGAGGAGGCAGTGGGATGTGCTGATTCAGAAAGATCTCCAAGGTACAGTAAGTGCAAAGAGCAAGGCCCAGGAGGGTGCGAGAAGAATCCTTTCTGTGTAAAAAATTTGAAAGTAGATATAAATTATGCTGTTCTACAAAGCTTAAGTATTGCAACCATTTGCACACGCTACGTTTATTTTTATAAATGTCAAAAAGGGGTGTCCAGAGGCTGGGGGTCTGGCTCCGTGGTAGAGCACTTGCCCAGCACATGAAAGGCCTTGGGTTCCATTCCCAGTACCACCAAAAAAAAAAAGTATCTAGGTTATGAACATGAAGAGCCTCCTTTGTTTTCTTCATCATATTTTTCTGAATTAAAAAACCAAACACATGCATAGCACATATTTTAAAAACTTGTGGTTAAAAAAAAAAAGATAAAGACCATCTTTACCATTTTTTTATTTTTATGTTTTTTGGGAGTACTGGGAGGCTGAACCCAGGGCCCCTTATATACATTTTTAAAAGGTCACTCCCCAGGCCCATTTTCAAATCTCTTTTATTTTGAGAGAGTCTGATTAAGTTATGCAGGCTGCCTCTGCACTCGAACTTGAGATCCTTCCTCCTGCCTCTGCTTCCCGAGTTGCCGGGATTACAGGCCTGTGCCACTGTGCCCTGCTCATCTTCGCCATCTATAAGGGGACAGCTCAGCAGTATTTAGTATATTCATATTATTGCGCAACCAATCTCCAGGACTTTTTCATCTTGCCAACTGAACCCCATCCTCATTAAAGAACAGCTCCCCATCCCCCTTCCCCGGGCCCTGGAACCACCGCTCTACCTCCTGTCTTTGTGATTTGCCTGCTTCTGACACCTCATATAAATGGAATCAGACAGAGCTTGTCTTTTGTGACTGGCTTATTTCATTTAGCATAATGACCTCAAGGTCCGTATGATGTAACAGGGGCTAGAATTTCCTTCCTTTTTATGGGCTGACTGATATTCTAATGTGATGGCTAATCTTGATTGCTAACGCATTTGGATTGAGAGAGGCCTCGGAGATTAGTAAAACACACTTCTGGGTGTGTCTGGGAGGGTGTTGCCAGAGATGGTTAAGTCATGGGGGCTCTGACCTAGTCCATAGTTTAATCCACTGATGGACCCACAATTTGAACAGACTGCAATGCTGAAAGCTATGCCACCGTATCTCAGACACCAATAGGGCTACTCATGGTAGACAGGTTTCAGCTGAGCTTCCAGACTAAGACAGACTACGGGAGAAGGACCCGGCAGCCCACTCCCGAAACAATTAGCCATTGAAAACTCTATGAATAGCAGAGAAGCACTGTCAAATAGAGTGCTGGAAAATGAGCTCCCTAGGCTGGAAGGCTACCAGGGAAGAGTTGCCTCCTCAAAGTAGAGTTGATCTTAATGGTGGGAATGGAGTAAAGTCCCTGGGACCTCTATTTGCTTATGTGGCATGACACAAAATGAGAAGAAACATAGTGGTTGCAACAATGGACTCAAACATAAAAAGGTCGTGTGTATGGCACAGTGTTGACTGCAGAGGTAGCCCAGTGGCATCCGATCCCGTCAGATCTCGGAAGCTAAGCAGGATTGGGCCTGGTTAGTACCTGGATGGGAGACCACCTGGGAACACCAGAAGATGTAGGCTTGGGAGAAGGACCCAGCAACCCACCCCCAAAAATCAATCTGCCATTGATCTGCCATTGAAAACCCTATGAACAGCAGAGAAGTACTGACAATAGTGTTTCCCCTGTTGTACAGAGGGTTGCTATGAGTCGGATACCGACTCGACGGCACCCAACAACAACAACATGGCACAGTGTTGGTAGTGTTTCCTCCTGCTGTACTTGGGGTCGCTATGAGTTGGATCTGATACAACAGCACCTAACAAACAAAAAAACATTGGGAGATGGTAGAACTGTGGAAGGTGGGGCCGACTTGGAGGAAGTAGGTTACGGGAGTTGGGGAGGCCTGCCCTGGAATCATTCAACCCTGTCCGGGTCCCTTCTTAGCTGTCTCTGCTTCCCGCCTGCCATGAGGTGGGCAGCCTCCACCACAGGCTGCCGCTGCCATGATGTTCCCCCTGCCTCCGGCCCAGAGCGATGGACCCAGCCGAACTTGGACTGAACCCTTTGCAACGGTGGGCCAAAATGAATCCTTCCTCCAGTAGGCTGTTGGCTCAGGTGTTCAGTCTCAGCAAGAAACAGCTAAGTGGCATACCCACTGTGTGCGTGGACTGCATTTCCTTTAGCCATGCGTCCACTGATGGGCACCTGGGCCACCGCCCCTCTTGGCCAATGTGAGTCACACTGCTAGGAACGTGGCTGGACAGGTATCTGTGAGCCTCCACTTTTAGTTCTCAGTGTTGTTTTTAGGTGGCATCGATTCAGTATCCGACTCATAGTGACCCTTACACACAACAGATGAAACACTTTGTTAATGCTTTTCTGCTATTCATAGGCTTTTCAATGGTGGATTGATTTTTTTTTGGCGGGGGGAGGAGTGGGTTGCTGGGTCCTTCTCCCAAAGTTCTCGGGGTAGACACCCGGAAGTGGAGTTGCCAGATCACACGGCAGGTGCACTTTTTTTTTTTTTTGGTGGTACTGGGGGTTGAACCCAGGGTCTCGTGCTTGCATGCTTTGCAAGTGCCAGACCACTGAGCTACACTGTCAGCCCATTTTTTTACTTTTTTGAGACAGGGTCTCGCTAAGTTATGCAGACTGCGTCTGGTCTCAAGATTGCAATCCTCCTGCCTCTGCCTCCCAAGCTGCAGAGATTACAGGCATGCGGCACCCTGCCCAGCAGTGGTGTGTGCACATTTTGAAGGCTTTCTTTATAGCTTGTCTGAGGCTAGCAGAGGCACCCTCGTCCCTTAGGGACACATCTGGAAAATCCAGCCCCAGCAAGAGACATGCAGATGGTGCTTCCCATATCCCCTCAGAAGGGAGCCAATGTGCAAGAAAGCTTAAAGCCCCCAGACATCCTTGACAGACACTTTCCTCTGGGTTTGAGTGGGCTCTGGGGCCAGGATGGGGCTTCCAAAGTTCAAGATGTCTTGTGTTTCGGCCGACTCACCACCAGCCAAGGAGGGTACATGGGTGGTTTCAAAGTGACAGGGGTGGCTCCCAGTCCCTGCTGTGGTGCTGGGGGTGGGCAGAGATCTCCAGACCTGGCTCAGACAGTGTCAAAGTGGAGCCTACAGGAAATCGGCTCTTTCGCCACTTCTCTTTCAAAGAAGGAAAGGAAGAAGGATGTGAACTTCAGCGCTCGTTTCTAAAACTCGGGGTCTTGTGCTTCCTCCCTGGACCATCCACAAGCAAGGGGTGCCACGTGAGTGCTGGCTGAGCAGAGGAGCAGCTAAGAGATGAGACAGTGGGGCCACCCACCCCAGACCTGGTCCCTATCTACTGTCCATGAGAGAGGGTAGACACAGCCCTGCGAGGTCCTGACAGGCAAATCCAGGGAGGAATCGAGGGGAGCATTCCCAGGAACTGGAGGCTGGCAGGCTTCTGGGGGGGGTGCAATCAGGCACTGGGTTTGGGGGAGCCGGCGATGACTTAGCCTCTCCATCGCTGTTGCCCGCACCTGGTGGCTGTCTGGCTGCTTGGAGCCGCCTCTCGCCCCAGGAGGAGAGTTCGCCCGGGGCTCTCAGTCCTGGCTGCTCAGGCTGCACAGTTCCAGAGGAGGCACTTCGGAGGCAGAGGACAGCCAGGTTCTAGGGTGCCACTGTCTGGGGGTTCCACAAGGGGGCTGAGGTCAAAGGTCAGTTTATTGCTGGTGGGCAGCCGGCACTCTGTGAAGACCTGAGGCCTCGGGATGTTCTCCCAAGCGCTTGGCCTGCCCTTTCCCCAGGCAGCTTCTGGGTCATTTATTGGTGGCCACAACAATGCCAGGGCTAGAATTTAGCTCAGTGGGTAGAGCGTTGCTCTGCAGTCTCTGAGGTCCTGAGTTCAATTCCCAGTACCACAAAAATGGGAGAAGGATGTGGCAATCCACTCCCAAAGCAATCCTGAAACAATCAGCCACTGAAAACCCTAGGAGGGTTGGCTATGAGTAGGATACGACTCGACAGCACCTAACAACAACAATAGCAACAATGCCAAGTAGGGAACATCCCCTGGCAATGGAGCAATGATACACATTTACCCACCTCCCAAGCCCCTGCACAGAGCCCTCCCATGTGTCTGTGGTCACCTGCAGGCCAGCCAGGTGACAGCTGACCCATGCTGAGCTCTGGGCTTGGTTGCCTGTAGTGGGTGTTGTTGTTGTTAGGTGCCATTGAGTCAGTATCCAACTCATGGCGACCCTACATACAACAGGGGAAACACTATTGTCAGTGCTTCTCTGCTGTTCATAGGATTTTCAGTGGTGGATTGATTTTTGGGACTGGGTTGCTGGGTCCTTCTCCCAAGCATACAGCACCTGGTGTTCCCAGGCAGTCTCCCATCAAAGTACTAACCAGGCCCAACCCTGCTTAGCTTCCAAGATCTAAGGGGATCAGATGCCACAGGGCTATGGATGCAGGCCTGTGGCAGGTGGCTGTCGGTTACTCCCAGACGGTCTTAGCAGCGATGACTGGGCAGCTGGGCTCTGGGCACGTGTCACAGCCTCATGCAGGCCAGCCTGGGCTTGTCCCTGTGGTGAAGGCAAAATGTCAGAGATAGAAATACCTAAGGCCCACAGAAGCCTGAGCTCAGGCATGGCCCCCATTGGTCCCGCCACCTTCTGCTGCTCACACCCCATCCAGGTTCACAGGTAGGAATAGCCCGGGCCGCTTTAGAGCGGTGAACTGCAAAACCCAGGGCATGGAATGTGGGTGTAGGGAAGGGGCTGCCTCTCTGCGTTGGGCACAAATGCAATCCCCACAATGATCCCTGGCTGCTGGAAGGGTGGAAAAATGAGAGGATGGCAGGAGCCAGGGAGAGAGGTGGTAATGACAGGGATGGGTGAGTGGTGCAGAGTGCTGCAACATCGCCTACTGTGTACTTTGTGCCAAGAAACCATGTGTTTACAGACCAGATCCGAGATCATAACACGATACAGATGCTGAAGTAGGGGACGCACAAGGCCGGCTGCAGGGCACAGAGCCAGGGACGTGCTGAGGAATCAGCCGCCCCACCAGCCAGGGACATATGGGCTGCGGCTTTGAGGATGACGAGGAGGGAATCAGAGGAAGGTGGGATGGGGGTGGGTGGGGATGGATCAGGAGAAGGAGCTGGAAGGTGATGGGCTGGAGGAGAAAGAAAGAGACAGAGACAGAGAGATGGACTGAGAGGAGAGAAACTGAGGCAAGACAGGAGGCTGGGAAGGCCAGGGCCAGGTCAGGTGCTGTATTAAAAGGCTCGTTAAGGAGTGAGCCTGTGTCTGACGGCAGTCGGGAGCCACCGAAGGTTTGGGCATTAGAAGGGCACAATCCCACTTGTGGTTTTAAAAGATCACCTGGCTGTTACCTGGGAAAAGAGAGAGACAGGTGAGGAGGCAGGTGTAGTCTCCTGGGTACAGATGATGGTGGCCTGCACATGGGCGGCCATGGCAATGGAGCTGGAGAAAAGAGGTGGATTTGATACGTATGACAGGACCTCTGGACTCAGTGCTGGACCAGATGCAGGGAGGGAGGCGTCAGGGTTGCCATAGTGGATACTGATGGACCACACACTGTGTGCCTAGTACTGTGCTCAGTGTTTTTTGTGTCCCCCTGTTGACTCCAAGGATGAGAAGATATTGTCTCATCTTCTAGGTTAGGCACCTGAGGCTCAGAGAAGTTAAGTGACTTGCTAATGGTCACACAGGTCATGAGTGATAAAATCAAGCTGTAAACCCAAGAGACTGAACACATAGCCTAGGACCTGAACCCACCCACCCACCCTTCTTCCTTCCTTCCTCCCTCCCTTCTTCCCTCTCTCCTTTCCTTCCTTCCCTTCTTCCTTCCTTCCTTCCTTCCTTCCTTTCTTCTTTCACTTTCTGGCTTTTGGAGGGGCCATTTACTGAGATAAAAAACTTAAGAAGAGGGGCAGGCTTGGGGTCATATGGGAGTTCCCTCTGGATGTGTTGGTTTTGAGGCACCTTACAAGGGTCAAATGGCCAGGTATGGAAAAAGAACCTAGAAAAGACACCTGCATTGACCAGTGAACCCAGGAAGACTTCGTGGAGGAAGAGGTGGTACCAAATCCATGACATTGTCAGGAAGGAGGGTGGAACAGGCAGAGAACATCCCATTTGAGAACCATCTGCAAGGCAGAAATTCTTAAACAGGGGTGCACATTGACTCACTTGGGGATGGAGGAAAGTTAGAAACAAAACAAAACAAAACAAAACAAAAACACCCCGGCCTCCAAGTCAGAGGCTGGGGCTGGAATCCAGCCTTGTGTATTATTCGAAGCTCTCTCAAGGGCCAAAGGTCCCCTTGGATTCCCTCCATCCTGGACAGTCTTTTGCCAACCAACCTCTCTCTTGCCCAGGGCATCTGCTGCCCTCTTACTTGCCATTCAGCCATGAGATCCAATTCCATAGTCTAAATATCCTCCTGGAGTCTGTCCCACAATGCAGGCTGTGCACACTGAGGCTGTCCTGAAGTAAATAAATAACTCACCTCCGTCCTGCAGAGGGAGGGACCTTGGCTGTGTGATTCCAGGGAGCAAGCAGTGGCTTTCATGGCGCTGAGGTGACACTTGTCTCCTGATGCTGTCACACACTTGAAAAGCAGCATGTTTCTGCTGCCCCCTGAAGGGAAACTTGTTCTGGAAAATATCTGGATACGCTCAGTTACTCAAGTAAGAGACAGTGTGGTGGCTTGAGGTCTTGAGTTCTGAGGTCAAATGGATTTGGGATTGAATTCCTACTCTGTTGCTAGTACTTGTATGAGCTTATGTGTGACTCATGTTGTGACTTGATTTCCTCAGCTGTAAAATGGGTACAATAATAGATCCTCCCTCATTAGCATGGGAAGATTCTAGTGCCTGTCCATAGACAGAGCTTGCTAGCAATACTACTACCAATAATGCCAATATGGTAATAATTTTTATCTATGGTGTGGGAGCTAAGGGTGTGGAATCTAGCATTGGAATGTCATGGATTTTAATTCTGGTTATACCTGTCTTATGCTAGGTTCTCCAAGAGGCAGATCCTGTGGCCCATACTCTGCTCTCTTCCTAGCACTGGAGTGTATTTCTGTCCCTTTAACACCCCAGCTCAGTCCTGTCTCAGGGTCTGTTCCTTTCCTCTTCCCTCTGCCTCATGTGTTTGCTCTGTCCCTACCCCTGGAGAGTTAGGCAGTGACCAGAGCAAGCAGGCCCTCCTAGGTTAAAGGAGGTTGGCTCATCTCCTGGTTTCAATAGGAAGATATATTAGTCAGCTACTGCTGCACAATGCTGCGTAACAAATCACCCAATGGGTTAAGGGAGTCATTTGTCTCCATATGAATACAGCCTGGCTGCAGGTAGCCTAGTCTAGAGGGTTTGGCAAAGGCTCGGCCAGCTGTAGGTGGGCCCAGGTTTGTTCCATGTACACACATCCTCTTCCTGGGGGTCTCCCTGGAACAATAGCATACATGCAAGATGCTGACAGGTGATGTCTCTTAGGGAAACTACTGTCATTTCTCCTCTCTCTTCATTGGCCAAAGCCACTTGTGGCTGAACCCAACATCCCCGTGATGAGGAAATAGACTCTGCCTCTCGTGGATAGAACCACAGAGTCATGTGGCTAAGGTCGGGGAGGAAGAATGAGGAACAGTGATGCAATCCATCAGAGCAACGATTGAAAATGAGGCCACGGCTGTAGTGGTGCTAACTTGGGACAGAGGACAGTTGGCAGCATCTGGAGATGTTCCTGTCTGCCATGACTGGGGGCAGGTGCTGCTGGAATACAGTGGGTGGAAGCCAGGGAGGCCACTAACCACCCCACAGTGCACAGAACAGCCCCACAACAAAGAGTGATCCAGGCAAATGTCAGGAGGAACTGCGATGGTGAGACCCACGGTCGCACCTGTGCTTCCGGCTGCCTCGCGAGAGAGCTCTGAAAGGTGTAGCAGAAACAGAAGCCGCCATTGTTTCCTTTCTTCCTCCCCCTTTCCCGGCCCCTCCTCCTGACGAGGCTGTAATCGCACCCCTACAATGGGCGCTGTCCCTGCCGGCCTGCTCTGGGGACAGCAGCCTAGAGAGGATCTGCTCCGCCTCCCAGTGCAAACGCAAGGTCCGAGCTGGTGGGGTAGAAGAGATGGGTTTCTCCCCAGCCTGCAGCCCGCCCTCGCCCTGGCATTATAGGCAGAGCTGCAGGACCTGGGTCTGTCCATACCGGGCTCTGGACTTGGCTGTCGAGCAGGCCCTTGGCAGGCTTGTTTGGTGGACTAGAAGCAAGTCCTTGAGGAAGGGGCCAGAGTCACTTCTGATGCAAATTGGAGGGCCAAAGCCTGAGCTGAGACATGCAGCTGCCTCCTGACCTCCGCGGAGACCAGCTTGGCCCAGGTGTGGCCAGAGCACGGGGCAGAAGCGGAGGTGGTCACTGTGGGCAGGGGCCTGGTGCATGGTAAAGACACAGAGGCTCCGGAAGGGGAAGGAAAGGGCCAGGCTCTGGCAAGTGCCCCGGGTACTCTGGGGGCAGTGAGAATTCACATCCTGTGGCCCCGCCACTGATTCTGAGGTTAGAGCGATGCTGGCAGCTACCCCAGGGCCTTGGGCTGTGTGGCTGGGATGTTGTTCCTTCTCCCAGATGCCCAAGAACACAGTGATTCCCACTTCCTCCCTATATTTGACTTAGGGGACTCAAGCCTCCAGGGGCTCCCTAAGTGAGCACAAATAACCAGGACTGCAATCAGTGTGCAGTGGTCAAATGCTAACTCATCATCTGGGTGACCCAGGGCCAGTCGTATGGCCTCTTTGGACATCATTATCCTTGGGTGAATAATGGGGACATTCCTGTTGACCTTGGGGGGCCCCAGGGAGAGACAAGTGCATGTGGCACCTGCAGAGGCCTCAGTGAGTAGCAGGTCCCCCTCACACCCTTGCCATCTCTCTTCTCTGGCGCAGTCCCTCCCTTTTGATTTTTCTCTTTGTCCTCACCCGCTTCTGTCCCCTCTCTCTGTCATCTCCCAGCCTGTGGGGTCCTTGTGGACATGGCTTGTTTGAAACCAAACTGGACCTTCTAAAACCCACTGCCTACCTATGCAAAGGGCTGGGATTTAGCTCAGTTGGTAGAGTGCTGCACTGCAGTCTCTGAGGTCCCGAGTTCAATTCCCAGCACTGCAAAAATGGGAGAAGGACCTGGCAATCCACTCCTGAACCAATCCCGAAATAGCCATTGAAAACCCTATGAGGGTCGCTATGAGTCGGATACTGACTCAAGGGCATCTAACAACAACAACAATAACTGATGCAAATGTGGAGTCCTGCCCCAGATGGTAGAGCCTGGGTTCTGGGGACGGGTCTCTGGAGCCTGCCCTTTGAACTTGCTCTTCAGGTCATCCATGGCTAATCCAGACCCTGGCATCTGGGAGCCATCAGCGGAGCCCTAGAATCACCCAGCCCGCTCTCTTCTCCAGCATCTCCCCCAGGCAGTTCCAGCCCCATCCAGTGCCCCACCCTCCATCGACACCCACCACCTCCCCTTTTCCCAACACTCCTTCCAGGGCCAGGCGAGGAGCCTCCAGGGGAGCTGGCAGCTCCGCTTAGAGCAGACAAAGGAGAGGAAATAGCACCTACTGCCTCCCCCCAGCCCCGCTGACTGCTGAGTCTGCTCGTCTGTATGTTGTGGGCAGGCGCCCTCCCTCCTCAGGGGAGATCTGGAGCCTGAGCCACGTGTGCATCGGTCAGATGGAGAACATGACTCTAGAGAAAGACCCTCCCCATTGCAATTGTCCCTCAGGTTTCCTCTGATGGCTGCAACTCACAGATGCCACTGTGGGTGGCTCTGACCCTGAGCCCAGGGACCCATCCTAATGCCAGCCAGGGGGCTGCAAGGAGCCGTGGACCAGGCCAGGCATCTCTGCATCAATGAAAGCTTTTCCTCACCTTTACCCAGGTGAGGCGTCTCTGGCCTTGCTCCACAAGCAAGGCCCTGTCCAGGTCTCCGTGTTGACCACTGGTCCTGCCAAGTCCTCTCTTCCCTGGCTGCACAGCATTGGGGTCCCTTGAACTCGCTCCTGCCATTCCCCTTGCTTCCATGCACCACCTGGCCCCATCCCAGCCAATGCAAGGTTGTTGATTGACAAGCCCACCCCCAGGAATGAGCCCTGCCTGCGGGCTCCAGGGCTGCACCTGGGGCCCACAGTCCTGGGAACACCAAGGGTCTGCCTGCCACCTATGTGAGCCTCAGACATCCATGCTCCACATTCTCGCCGGGTCTGATCTGGCACCGTCCAGGGGAGCAGACAGAGTGCTCTCCAGCCAGGTTCTCACCTTCGAGAAGGCTGCTGGGGGCCGCCTGACCCTGGAGGGACCGCCTGACCCTGGAGGGACCGCAGGAGGTGTCTCAGAGCTGGGGCCAGGGGCGTCAGGGCCACGGGCCTCACAGACAAGTTCTCACCAACTCGGTGGTTTTAAACAGTGCACATTTCATCTCTTACCATGCGGAGGCCAAAAGATGAAATGAGTCCGGGGCGGAAACCAAGGTGTCCACAGAGCTGGCTCCTCCTGGTGGCTCCAGGGACAATCTGTTTCCTTCTGTCCAGCTTCGGACGTCCCCTCACGTTGGCCTGGAGCCGCTTTCTCCCCCTTCAGAGGCATCAGCGTAGCCTCTTGTCTCTGACTCTGCTTCCCTCTGTGTTCTTATCCCACGGCCTTCCCACCACTTCCTCCCGCTGTAGGGACATCTGTGACTATGTTGGGCTCCCCACCCAGGACAATCTGCTCATCTCTAGATCCTTGACTTAATCCCGCCTGCCAAATCTCATAGGACAACATTCACAGGTTCTAGGAATTGGGACAAAGGACTGGGGGCTGCTGCTCGGCCTATGACAGCAGTACTTCCTATTGAGCATGTACCACATGCCAAACCCTGTGCTCAGTACGGCTGCCCACATTGGCTCTTGGTCTTCCTCCCATATAACCTGTGGGCCGGGCAGTATTGTTTCCCCCACCTAACCACCAGGAAAGGGATTCTCAAGTAGGTATGGTAACAGAAGGAAGGAAATGGCAAAGCTGGGATTTGAACCCAGCCCTCTGGGATACCCAAGCTGCATTCTTTTTTTTTTCTTTTCTTTTTTTTTTTTTGCAGTACTAGGGGTTGAACCCAGGGCCTCACACTTGCATGCAAGTGCTGGACCACTGAGCTGCACCCCCAGCCCATTTTTTTTTTACATTTTGAGACAGGGTCTCACTAAGTTTCGCAGACTGCCTCTGGCCTTGAACTTGCGATCCTCCTGCCTCTGCCTCCTGAGCCACTGGGATGACAGGCATGCGCCACTGCCCCCGGCTTCCAAGCTGCGTTCTTAAAACTGTTCCGAAGCGCTGAGCTCATTCAAAGCGGGAGACTTCCCAACGAGGGCGTCCCAAGCTGTCGCCTCCTCTCCCCGCTCTCTTCCTGACCTGCAGGGCATGGAGCTGTGTCAAATCCCTTGACCCACAAGAAAAGAAGTCACCCAAGGAGACCTGGTGGCCATCTCATCCAAGTCCTGTGACTTGCAAAGTGACCATCTGGCCAGCCTGAGTATACGTGGAGGCAAAACAGAGCCGTCTGCTCTACCTTAGCGGGGGGAGAGAGGCCAGGAGAGAGGGGCCTCCAGCACACCAGGCCCCTGCAGCCGATACCGTGAGGCTGACCTGGGCTGGGTGTCTTACCTGTCTGCAGTGGTCACTGTACTGCCCCCTGCAGCCTGGGCCTGTAGCTCTTTCTGTCTCTGGGTCAGATCCAGGAGTGTGATTTATTGATTGTAATAAACATTGCTTAACACATGCTTTAGCCACACAGCTCACTCCCTGGTTAAATAAATCCCAGCCCCGGGGCTGAGGGAATCCTCTGTTATACGGAGTGCTGCCTTAGACGGAAGCTGAGGTGCCGGGAAACTGGCGCTGCTTAGGGGGATGGATGCGCTCATCCGTGGCCATAGGATGAAGGCTCATCTGCCCCCGCCCCACTTCTTATCAGCCCACCACTTATTCCTTCACAGTGTCTTTCCATGGCCCTAATCATGGGAGCCTGTGGCAAGCCCCGGTGTCCTCCCAGCCCCTCCCTCTGTGCCCTGCGGTTTGGGATTTGGGTGCTCTACAGTCTCTGTTGGGAGACAGACCCGGCAACCCACTCCCAAAAATAAATGCACCATTGAAAACTCTATGAACAGCAGAGAAGCAGGAGGTAGGAAATGGGGCGTGGATGGCAGGTGGAGCCACACTCTACACGTTCTGCGCCCTGCCCAGTGGTCACACCTAGTAGGTCGCACGTAATAGATGCTATGGTTTAGATCTTCGATGTCCCCAAAAGGCCCACGTGTTGATGGCTTGGTCACCGGCCTGTGGCTCTCTTTGTAGGTGTTGGAGCCTTTAGGGGGTGGTGGGGCTTCGTGGAAGGAAGTGACGTTACTGGCCAGGTGCCCTTTGGGGAAACAATGGGACCTCAGCCCATTCTGTTCTCTCTCTCTGCTCCCCAGCCACCCAGGTGACCAGTCCTCCTCCATCCCATGCTCCTGTTGGGACGAATTGCGCTGCCACAGGCCCAAAGAAATGCGGCCAAGTGACCTTGGCCTGAAACCTCAGACGCCATGAACCCAAACACGCCTGCCCTCCCTCACTGCTTATCGCGGGTGTTTGGCAGGGTGGCAGGAAGCTGACTCACAGAGCTAGCAGTGCTTGGTGTGTTGTCGTGAGGGTGCTGGTGCAGGGAGGGAGTCACGGAGGGCGTGACGAGGATGCCGGACAGAAGATCTGCGAGCTGACGCTTGGCTCCGCTCACCGCCGTGTTCTCAGCGGCCCAGAGAGTACCTGGTGCATAGTAAGGGCGCCATCGGTATTCGGAGAATGAAAGAATGAGCAGATGATGATGATGATGGGGGAGCGGCGTGCAGAAGACCTCATGCATTGATGCGACAAGGGCCTCAGGGATGGGGTGATGTCCTCGGAGGGCAGAGGGTGTTGGGGAGGCTACGCAGATTGCCAGTGAAACAGGCCTAGTTGGGTCTCCTCAAAGCACGGGGAAGCACCCTGGTTCCTGTGGGGCTGGGAGGACGCCGGGGCTTGCCACAGGCTCCCATGATTAGGGCCATGGCAAGACACTGTTAAGGAATAAGTAGTGGGGATAGCAGGAACATTGTTCAGGAGTTGGGGTCTGGTGCATGCTGGTGCCCTGGGGGTGGGAGAGAGGTCACCGGAGGGCACAGTCCCTGCAGCCCAGCATTTCCTCTGGCTTCTCTTCCTTGGCTCCTGGACTCAGCCCTCAGGGCCTCCATGGGCTCCTGGCCTCTACTCCACCTTCTTTCTGTGTCTGCTCCGCATACACCCTCAGCCTGGCTGCCTCCCTCATCTGTGCTGGGCAGGGAGGACTGGAGAGCTGCAGTTAGTTGCCACCCAGGGGAGGACAAGGTAACATTCATGGTGCCTGCTCTAGGGTCAGATGGGATCCAATTCCTGACCCTGGGTGACTTGTCCAGCCTCTCTTGTCCTTTACCATCTGTGAAGTGGGCATGATAACCACACTGGACTCCGAGCATGGCTGTGAGGGTTGGCAAGGTCTAGCAGTGTGTGCTCAGCCTAGAACCTTTAGGATTCCCAGGTGGAGGCTGAGCACCCCGCCCCCCCAGGACACTTGCAGGCTTCCCGTCAGCCTGTGGATGGACAAACTGTTCAGGCAGCTCAAGCTCTGTACCCCACGTAAGTGGAACCACATGGTCTGGGTGCGGGGCAGGAGCTCCACATGAGTGATGGGGGGCGGGGCTGGGGAGGGGGGCTCTGCTTCTGAGGGACAAGCTGGCTGCAGGAGAAGAGGGCTCTCACGCAAGACTCCCAGCAGCTCCTTCAAGAGCCAGGCAAGAACACAGAGCTCCAGGGCTTCCAGCGCTTTCTGCCCCCTCTTAATTCAGACACTTTATCCTGCAAGATGGGAAAACTGATAACCAGCTTGCAGGGTGGGGATGGAATGGGATCATGTCTATCTCTGAGCACCCCTGGTGTGTACTAGATGCTCAATAAGTGGACTGTCCTGTTTGCTGAAGGTACCCCCAAGACATCCCACGCTTCTCAGAGTGTAGATAGGGAACCTGAGGCATAGAGAGGAAAAGGACTTTCCTTGAGACCATGGAGCAAGTTGACAAGACAAGGTTTTCTGCACCTACCCAATCTTTTGTTTCTAATTCTAGTCAACTGAGAGTTTGTCTTTTTCTCACTTGTGTCCAGAGCTGTCTGGGCCATTTCGAGGGAGATGGAAGGAAGTCCAACTGTGTTGCCCCGAACCACTAAGGCATAGCACTGGGTGGGCTGGACATGAGCCTGAGGTCAGCGGGCCTGACCGTGTCACTGGTCCGTGACTCAAGATGGAATGGAGGAGCAGATGAGGAGGCTGCTGGCGAACTTGGCTGCAGAAGGGCCCTGGAGGTCCTCCGCTGGCCTCGCTGCCTCCTCCTACTGGCTGATGAGAGGAGGGAGATGTTGATGCTCACCACGGCATCCTGCTGGCTCTGGGAGGGGGGCAGGAGCGGACAAGCAGGAGGCACTGAGCAGAAGGTAGCCCAAGCCCCAAGACCTCAGTCTGGAACCCTAAGGACACAACTCAGTGAGAATCTCAGAAGTGGCAGTGGACAAAGGGCGTGGCCTGACCTGGGCTGTAAAGGATGGGACAGGTATCCAGGGGGATGGGAAGAGCTAGAGCAAAATCAGAGTCAGGAATGGGCAAAGCACTCGTTAAAAGGCATTGAGAGCAAAGTGAGATTACCAGTATGTTCGGCAGGTAGAGCACGCTTGGCACTGCGTGGCGCTGTCCATGGTGCTGCAGAACTCCCGTGAGCAGCCCTGAGAGACCAGGCTCGCAGAGTCCAAGTTCCGGATGAGGCAGAGGAACCTATGCAAAGAAGTCCTATGCATAAATCAGTGAACAATAGAATCTCTGAGGTACAGAAGGTGATAGGGGTTCGGAGCAAACTAAAGCCAGATAAGGGACCAGAGAGAGGAGGAAGCAGAAGGAGAGGCAGGAGGGTACCCCAAGTGGGCCATCTGTGCCTCTGTGGGCAGGCACTGTGATGACCACATGTGTTAGAGAGGAGGTGACTGAGGTTCAGGAAGTTTAAACAATTTCTCTATGCCTCTCACAGTTGGACTTGAAGATGTGTGGGGCGGACCCCAGAGCCCAGGCTTTTAGTCCCCACCACCCTGTCTGGTCTCAGGTTGAGTTTCCAAGGAGGGGGCCCTGTCACAGGATTTCATGGCGCAGTTTCTTTTGAAGAGGCTCCAGATACATCTGTAGGAGCATGGAGGAGGGAGGCAGGGAAGGGAAGGAAGCCAATTAAGAGTGCCAGAGCCGGGCACAGTATTGCATGTCTGTAATCCCAGCAATTTGGGAGGCTGAGGCGGGAGGATCATGGGTTTGAGGCCAGAGGCAGCCTGTGGAACTTCATGAGACCATGTTTCAAAATTTAAAAAAAAGAAAAGAAAAGAAAAAGAAATAAAGGAAAAAAAAAAAGAGCATCCTGGGGAGGCTTCTTCAGGGGCCACCCAGGACCCCAGCCCCCAGGAACAGTAGTTGAGAAGGCAGAGCAAGGCTGAGTTATCTCAACCTGGGAGTGAGGGAGGGAGGGTCTTTAGGTGCTACTTCCTTTCAGTCCTAGGCCAGTGCTGTGCACCCCTAGCTGCTCCTCTGGAAGGCAAGTGGATCTGTCCAATAGAGAAAGCCCTCCCGCATGCCAGCCCATGGAAGCTGTGGTGTCACCCACACCCAACTGGTGAGCACCAAGGAGTGGCTAAAAGGGATCCTATATCATTGGCTGTCCCACCTGGACTCCACCACTTCCAGGCACAGCAAGAGTAACATTTCCAGAAGGTCTTTCCAGACACAAAATCCGCGAGGACCAAAAATGGCCCTGTGGCATCCGATCCCATCAGATCTCAGAAGCTAAGCAGGGTTGGGCCTGGTTAGTACTTGGATGGGAGACCACCTGGAAACACCAGGTGCTGTAGGCTTGGGAGATGGACCCAGCAACCCACTCCCCCCCCAAAAAAAATATGCCATTGAAAACCCTATGAATAGTAGAAAAGCACTGACAATAGTGTTTCGCCTGTTGTACGCAGGGTGGCTATGAGTCGAATACTGACTTGATGGCACCTAACAACAACAACAACAAGGGCTAAGCCAGGAAGTTTCAATTTTATCTCCTATGTCACTTGTTGTCCATACAGAGGGAAAGGGCGGGAGGAAGCACCATGAGCAAATAAATACCAATCCCTTGAACCAATTAGAGCTTGTGTCAGCTCTGTGGGAAAAAGGCCTTTTTAGATGAGCAAACGAGGCCCCACCTTGGTCTTTTGCCAAAGTCACAGGGTTCCCTGGTATAGGGCTGGAATTACAACCTTGAGCCAGAGGAGCCCCGCACTTTCCACCACACCCGGCCTTGACTTTACGGAAACTGCAGTCGGGAAGGCCTGGGAGCCAAGCCAGCGCCTCGCCGACTCCGCTCCTGCGTCCCCCTCCCAGCGTGAATGTCAGCTACCTAAATAGCTTCGGTTATTTGGCTAAATTAATCCTCCGAGGAGTTGCATAAATATAACTGGGAAGGCACGCACGTTCGCACAGAGACGCGTATATATTTAACACGTATGAGGGGTGCATAGCTGCGCGCCGTAAACAGCCTGGCGAGGAGCAAAGGGAAGGCATAAATACCAAAAATTGTAGCCAGGGGCTATGGGACAGAGAGCAGGCGGAGGGGTCCCCGCGCCCGGTGCCACTGGCAGGGGAGCGCGTGAGGAATGGGCTGTGGCGACCAGAGCTTCAGCTGGAAGGATTTGTGGAGCCCGTGGGTGAGAAGAGGCAGCGCTTCCCTGGCCTGAGCCCGGGCGGCTCGAGCATGTACGCCGCCCAACTGCTGAGCCCGGCTCCTGGCGTTCCTTGTGTGGGGGACATTGGGAAAGCCACATCACCCTTGGAGCCCCAATTTCCTTGTCTGTAAATTGTTGATAATAATAGTTTTGTGGTGATTAAATGCAGCAGAATGCACTCAGTACGTGTGGAGTCAGTGGTGGGGTTGGTAAGTGATTGCCTAGAGGCTGGCCCTATTGGAGTTGCCAGGAAGCGGGTCACAGTGATGAACCTGGGACACTTCCCAGCTAACTCTCTCTGTGCAGTGTGAAAGGATCTGTGGGCACTGTCCCTGAGGGAGAGGAGCCCCCAGAGAGGCAATTCATAGCAGGAGTGGCCACTGACTCTCTGCATGCCAGCCCTGGGCTAACCAGCTTACACTCCTTGTCTCATTTCGTCCTTAGAGGAACCAGGGGAGGCTGTGGCTGGGTTTACCCCATCAGTAAGATGAGCTTCTCCTAGGCCCTGAGAGGTGATGTGATTTCCCCTAGGCCACACAGCTAGTGTCAGAGGTTGAATTATGGTTTGTTGTTGTTGTTGTTAGGTGCCGTGGAGTCAGGTCTACTTCGTAGTGACCCTATGTACAACAGAACAAAGCACTCCCCACATTGTGCCATGTCTGGCACTATTGTCAGTGCTTCTCTGCTGTTCATAGGGTTTTCTTTGTTTTCTTTTTTCTTTTGGGAGGGAAGGGAGCACTGGGGGTTGAACCCAGGAACTCGCGTTCGCATTCTTTGCAAGTGCTGTACCGCTGAGCTGCACACTGAGCCCATTTTTGTTTTTTTCTTTTTGAGAATCAAAATGTCCCTAAATTATGCAGACTGCCTCTGGTCTCGAACTTGCGATCCTCCTGCCTCTGCCTCCCAAATTGCTGGGATTACAGGCGTGGGCCACCGTGCCGTGCCGTTCATAGGGTTTTCAATGGCGGACTGTTTGGGGAGTGGGTTGCCAGGTCCTTCTCCCTAGCCTACAGAATTATGGTTTACCCCCCACAAATTCATATGTTGAAGTTCTGACCCCTGAGGACTTACGATGTGACCTTGTTTGGAACTAGGGTCTTGATGGAGGCAATCAGGTTAAAAGGAGGTCATTGGGATGAGCTCTAATCTAGCATGACTGTGTCCTTATTAAAAGGTGGGATTCAGACACAGAGAGGACACGCACCCCGGGCAAGCACTTGGTGAAGGAGAAGGCAGACGTCAGGGTGGAGAATCGACAGGCCAAGGAGGTCCAACGAGTATAAAGCAAGGCACCGATGCCGGGAGGGACACAGCGGCAGCAGAGACCAGCCCTGTTAACACCTCCATGTCAGCCCTTCTGCCTCCAGCTCTGACAGATGGAACTTGACTTCCGTCAGCCCCTGTTTATGGGACTTGGTTATAGAGGCCCTGGGCCACGCATGAGTCCAGCCCATTACAAGCAGGGTGTTGCACGGCCAGTGCCAGCTGAGCAAAGCCCCTTATGACTCCGAGTCCTAAACCCTCCAAACCGCCAGGCAGCAGGGATCAGCTCCCAGGGGACGGAACAGCTGCGCCTGATGCAATCTGCTGCCTTGGCGGCTGCCTGGGCTACACTAAGCACAGGGATGAGGAGGGATGGGGCTGGGTGATCGGGGGACCAGGAGCTGCACTGCCCACACGTTGCCATGGTAACCATGATCTTGCAAGTGCAAGCCAGAGGAGGCTGAGGTCTAAAGGGGATTTGGTGAGGACCGGGGTGCACGTGCAGGGAACTGGGATGGGGAAGGGCAGCGTTCACTGAGTGGATTGTGAACTGGACACCACGCTATGCATTACCCTTGACTTCTCTAGCTTCAAAATCCTGCAGTGGCCCCTTGGATGAGTATTTTTGTCTCTTTTTGGCAGATAAGAAAACTGAGATCCAGCGAAGGGGAGGGCTTTGAGTGGGGTCACGTGGCCGAGAGAGAAAGAGGCAGAATTTGAACTGGATACTCACTCTGCACGGTCCCTGTCTTCTCCTTCTGCCCCATCAGCCTGCCTTCAGGACCTACAGAGGGTTTATTTTGAGCACCTCAGAAGGGACATTTGATTCTCAGTCTGGCTTCCGGGGAGGGGAGGAAAGGATCCGAGAGTTAGCAAGCCCCTGCCACATTTCAGAGTAAGCCTAAGAGTTGGCAGGATGGTGGAACTCTGATTCCCAAGGCTGCCAGCCAATGCCCAGGGCTGCCTCCATCAGCCAAATCACTCAGCCGGATGAGACTGCAGACGTGGGTGAAACAAAGCACCGAACTTCTACATGCGCCAAGCTGGGCTGTGTTGCAGGTACCACAATAAGCTGGGAGGTCATGGGGAGCGGGCATGGTTGGAATCAGGCTGATCCTGGGGTCACCAAAGCAGCAGGCCTGGCAGCTGGAGCCAGGATGGAGATCTGGTGCTGGGGGCCAAGTCACTGACAGGTCTGCATGTGACAAATCCTGCTGCAGGCCTGCACACAGCCCCATGGTAGGAGGAGCGAGGTGTGGATTCAGAAGCCCCTCCAGCACGTGTGTGCTGTGTGTGATAGCCAAGTGACTGAAAAGGACAGGCGGTGTTACACTTACTCTCAGGAGCTGAACTGGGACCACAGGCAGAAGCTACAGAGCTGCCATCCTGGGCCCCATCAAAAGGAAACTGGGAGAGTTGGAATGGGCTTGCTCTGTAGGTAGTGAGTTCCCTGTCTGTGGAGGCATGTCAGTGAGGCCGGAAGAGGTGAGCATTGCTTGTCTCTTCTAATTCGGTTCCCAACCAATAGAATGCCCTATTGTCTCTCAGATGGATTTTCTTTCCAAATACGTCCACCTCTGGAGCTAGAGGCAGGGAAACATCAACACAGTGGCGGAGTGCTCACCAATGGTCATTTGCCATCCCGACCCCAACCCCTTGTGCTTCCTGTACCCAATCTGAAGGGAGAGGATGGTCTGTGATCCTCCATAGGGCATCTGACTTTGTCATGTTGACTTCAGCTGCAATTGCAGGGAGGCAGGTAGAAGGGCTTGCCCAGGGTACAACTGGGACCGGAGGAAGACGTTTGCAAAAATGCAGTGTGTTGTTATGAAAACAACCCAATCATTAACATACAGAATAACTTTTACCTTTGTAACATGTTGTCACAAAGCTCTGAGAGAAATGAAGAGATGGACAACCAAGAATGTTAGTGAGCTATAGCCAAGAGCTGCTAGGGCTCTCCCCAGCCTCTCCTTATATCTTAATTTTATTTCTTAGTAACAATCACATCAAACAAAGAAGGAATGCATGACCTTTTTTAACCTTATCACTGTTTCTCTACTCTCTTTTTTCTTACTATGCATCATATAATTTTACCAATCAAAGGTATGATCAATCTAGAGGGCAGGTCAAACTCCCTGGACATTCCCTCCAAATCATAAGAGATAATCGATAAGTGACCTTCCAGGAACCATGACATCAACAAGTGTTCTCAAAACTCGTTATACTGCATGCAACAGTAAATATTCACAATGTCAAGCAAAGTCACAGTGACTAGGTGGGCAATTATGCCTTTCCCTCTAGCAAGGCGGGCATCTTGGCCTTTCCAGGCAGCCTTGCCTCTCCTGATGGCCTCTCCAGGACTGTGCCTATCTTAGGTTGTCCTTCTGCTTTTGAGGGATCTTACCCGTCATTGGCTATCCAGTCCTCCTGAGGGCCAAACAGGGTGAAGGGAGATAAATTCACTGTAACATATTTGGGGGTGCAGCATTCAGGGGTAATAGTAACACTTTTATTCCTACTCCAACCACACATGCACCAACTATTTAGGGCTTTTTAGGGTCCTGGATATGTGTAAGAGGAAGGTGAGGCAGAGGTAATGTTCCTAATGAAGATCCGACCAGGAGGAGGAATGCTGGGAGAGAGCAACAGGTTCTTTGGGGAGGTCAGGGGTGCAGCGTGGTCTGGGCTGGTCAGGAAACTTCTCAGAAGTAGCATGGAGTCATGACTGAGGTGTAGGTTGCTCCTAGGGTCAGCAGGTCTGGGACAGTAACAGAATGGAAAAGTCAAGTTGGAGCCGAGGCGTCTCCGAGCCCTCCTTCCCAGGCCTATAGCTGGGAGTCGCACGCTCCCTGCGGCCCTTCTCCCTGCCATGCTACCTCCCTCGTGTGCTCACTATGTGCCCACAGTTCACAAGGCTGCACGAGAGGGGAATTCACGTGGCTTGTATCTCCCTAACCTAGGAGAATTCAGACTCCTGGAGAGCAGATGCCCCCTGCTAGCTCTTGATTGGGAGGCCAGCCCCAGCCCCCTAAAAGCTGCTTTCTAAACCCATGCATGGTGTTTACAAAGGTGGTGATGGTGGAGAGTTGGGAGGTGATTCGTAAGAAGACAAGACTTGTATTCACTTGCAGAATCTCCTCCCTGAGCCTGTGGCTCTGTTCCCTGAGCAAGTTATCAATGCTTGACGCATCCTCTCCTCACCTGTAAAAGAGGATTGTGAATCACTGACTTCAAACTGTTACCAGGAACGTTTTTTGAGTGCTTTTAATAAACATTGTGCAAAATAGTTAAACATAGCAAAGAAAGGAGAATACAAAGCGTGGAAAGGAGGAGGGAGGGAACGAGCAACGGGAAGCGAAGATTGCAGAAGGTGGGATAGGAGGAGAGACAACGTAGAGGGACAAAGGGGGAGAGAAGAATCTCAGTGTGAACGATGCCACTTCATGAGTGCATGGGAATAAAGGGGGAAATTAACCCAGATATGCATATGAGTTTTACTACATATTAGTCAAAAGGTTCCACAAACCCCGTGAGTTGATGAAAGTATAACCAAAAGTGATGTAATAGTTGCATAATGGAAAAGGCAAATGCTGTATTACTCTTTAAAATAAAGAGAGAAATAAAATTACAAATAAATAAATAACTCACTAAATAAATACTGTGCACAAGTCTGCTTTTTAAATTCCTGGTGCTAAGCTAAAGGGGAGCATTAGTATAACCCTCATGTCAGCCATGAAGAATGTGGTGCAATGTCAGTCACCTGCTCAAAGCCAAGAGGCTGAGGGGCTGAGGGTCCCTTTCAGGCACCTGAAGTCTGTGTCCCTGAGCCCTCCAACCCCTGCATCCAAGTTGTCGGGAGGATGACATGAGGTCACAGGCTGGCGTCATTGCCAGAGGAACTGGTACGGGCTCTTCCTTCTCCTCTGGGTCTTCCTCTTCGCCTTTTCTGACTTCCTCCCTGGCCCATATCGTTAGCATCATTGCAGGTGATAAAGTCGCTCTCTCATCTGTGGGGAAGAAGATAATGCCTGTCCCTTTCAGCTAAGGCTGACTATCATAGACCCCACGCATTGGGTACAGTGCATGGTACCTGGTTAATGCTAGGATATTTGTACTGAATGAATCAATGGATCAATGAATCCATGAATCCATAAGAAAATGACTTAATGGTCCCCATAGTAAAGCTTGAGAAAGGTCTGCTGGGGAATAAGGAATCTAGGGCACCTCAGTGCCTCACGCCCCCTTCCCTGTACCTGGAGGCGCGTGCCCCATAGAGACGCCTGAGCACTCTCTGTTCTCTTAGGGGACAGAGTTACATGTGTTCTCTGAGCTACATTTTTCCCACCTGGAAAATGAGATAATAATGAGGACCTACCTCATAGTTGCCTGCAGCCGTAGCCCTGTGACATCTGATCCCCTCAGATCTCGGAAGCTAAGCAGGGTCAGACCTGGATAGTACTTGGATGGGAGACCGCCTGGGAACACCAGGTGCTGTAGGCTTAGGAGAAGGACCCGGCAACCCACTCCCAAAAATCAATCTGCCATTGAAAACCCTATGAACAGCAGAGAAGCACTGACAATAGTGTTTCCCCTGTTGTACTCAGTGTTGCTATGAGTCAGATACCTACTCAATGGCACCTAACAACAACAACGACCTCATAGTTATTGCAGTTATGTTCGCTGAGGACTTTTGATAAATGCTGTGCATGAGCGAGATCTCTATTCCTGGACAACACAGAACCCTCAGGACAGACCTGCTGTAATTTTCTCATCAGGCCACCACCAAAATCTAGGGCCCCTGGGCAAGGCCCCCATTGCCAACTGGCCAGGAGGCAGAAGCGCTCTTCTTGAGTCCAACTTCTGTCTTCCTCAAAGAGCAGAACAAATCCCATGGGGGTATTGATCGAAACCATTACCGATTCACAGAGACAACATGTCAGCTGGGAAGAGGAGTCTGCAGCCTCCGTCTGTTTCCATAAGGTAATAATAACGCGCGCCTTTGCTTTATGAAGTAGAATTTGTTACGGCCGATGAGCCGTAAAAATTGCCAGATGGGGAAAAAAAGAAAGGGGAAAAAAACTATAAATAAATGTGTAATTTTAACAGGGATTACCATGTAATTGAGAGGGGAAGACAGCTAATGGCAGAGGCAAAGGCCGGCTCAGCCCCCAGAGTCTTGGCTCCCAGGCAGAGCTGAGATGCTGGAACAGAAGAGTGCTTGGAAGATTTTGGAAGAAAAAGTCAGCAGGCACAAACCCTGTTAATGGACCCAAGGGGGATGAGGGGAAAACTCATTTGGCATCTGTTTATTGAGTGCCTACTAAGTGTGCCTGACCTGAGAGGGGGACACCGTGGAGATGCGCCCACTGACCATGGATGGGGCACCATGTTGGGTTTTAAGCAAGAGAAAGAGATGGTCAGTTTTCTGCTTGAGTAACCTCCCTCTAGGCTGCAGCCGTAGCCCTGTGGCATCAGATCCTGTCAGATCTTGGAAGCTAAGCAGGGTCGGGCCTGGTTAGTACTTAGATGGGAGACCACCTGGGAACACCAGGTGCTGTAGGCTTGGGAGAAGGACCTGGCAACCCACTCCCAAAAATCAATCCACCATTGAAAACCCTATGAACAGCAGAGAAGCACTAACAATAGTGTTTCGCCTGTTGTACAGAGGGTCACTATGAATCGAATACTGACGTTAAGGCACCTAACAACAACAACAACAACAACAACAACAACCTTCCTCTGGCACCAGAGGCAACATAGGCTGGAAGGGACCAGAATAGGGGCTGGGCAGTGAGTTAAGGGACCACTGCCGTGGTACAGGTTTGAATTAGTGGTGGTCTAAGCTGATGCAGAACCAGAAGACATAGAGAAAAAAGAAGCGTTGGAGAGGTGTTAAGGGGCAGAGGAGATAGGGCCTGTTGATGGATTGATGGGATGCCACCAAAGGAGCCAAGAAGCAATAGCCAAGGCTTCTGTGAGTGATGACACCTGGAGTCAGCTTTTCCTTACTGTAACAAGATGCCCAAGGCAGGCTAACTTTATGTGAAAAGAGGTTTATTTAGCTCATGGCTTTGGAGGCAGAATATCCAAACAACATGGCGCAGACTCTGACAAGGGCCCCACAGGGGATGGTGAGAGTGTGCGGGCGCAAGAACTCAGATGACCAAACAGAAGCCGGAGAGAGCTGGGTGGACTGGGCTCAGGCTTCTATGACACATTCTCCTGAGAAGTAAGCAAGGTCTCACAAGAGCTACCTTCATCCCTTTGAGGGAACACACCCTTGTCACCTCCCACTAGGTTCCATATCCCCACATCACAAGTCCCAAGTTATTTTTTTTTTCCTTCAGTACTAAGGGTTGAACCCAGGGCCTCGAGCTTGCATGCTCTGCAAGTGCTGGGCCACTGAGCTGCACTCTCAGCCCATTGCTTCACTTTTTTGAGACAGGGTCTCACTAAATTGCGCAAACTGCCTCTGGTCTTGAACTTGTGATCCTCCTGCCTCTGCCTCCTGAATTGCTGGGATTACAGGCATGCGCCTCCGCACCGGGCTCACACAAGTCCCAAGTTCCCAACACATGAACCTCTGGGGAGATGAATATCTAAACCCGAGCACCATCAACTTTATGCACTGCCGGGGAGCCAACCCTTTGGAGGTCTAAATAGAGACTCTTCTGCCTACGGCCTTAAGACTTTGGAGGACTTTTGGGGTAGCTTGAATTTTTGGAGCCTCAGTTCCTCTTCTGTAAAACAGGGGAGTAAAATAGTGTCCCAAGGCAATCCCGAAGCACTCAGCCATTGAAAACCCTATGAGGGTCGCTATGAGTCGGATACCGACTCGACAGCACCTAACAACAACAACATCATAGTTTAAATCTAAAATGTCCCCCAAAGATCCTACGTTTGAGTGTTTGGTCCCCAGCTGGCGCTGCTGTCCTGGGAGGTTATGGGACTTAGGGAAGAGGACCTAGCTTTGCGGAAGTAGGTCACTGGCGGTGGTGCTTCAGAGGTTTTTACCCAGGCCTGTGGTTCCGGTTGCTCTCTGCTTCCTGATCGCCAAGGTGTGAGGCTCTCTGCCGGAGGCATGCATCCAGATTGTGTCCTTGGCCAGTGATTGCAGAATCCAGGGGTCACTGTAGTCTTGACCTTCTAGACTCATGACCCGGGCAGTACCTTCTGCAAGGAAAATGTTGTTAGGTGCCGTCGAGTCCGACTCATAGCGACCCTCATAGGGTTTTCAATGGCTGATTGTTTGGGGACTGCCTTCCCATACCTGTCCCACCGCCGTTGTGAACTGAAGTCCTCTAAATGTGAGCCCCAATAAGTCTTCCCTCCCATAAGCTTGTTTTGGTCAGTATTTCTGCCACAGCAATGAGCAAGCTGACTAATACAGTGCCCTCCGGGGAGGTTGTAGGGACGGAATGAAATGGACCAAAAGGATTTGCCTGGGGTACTACTCAGGAAATGCTCAGGAAATTCCAGTTTGCTTTCCAGAACAGACCACGCCATTTTAAAGGCAGCCCAGACGGAAATCATCTGTAAGCTGGGCCACATGCGGATGGCACTGTGGAGAAAGCTCGATGCTGAGAGGCAGCTCTGAGTGGTCATGGAAACTTCCTAGAAGAGATGGGCTTCTAGCAGTTACCCCAAATGATGGCGAGCGACTCAGAGGAAGAAAGCGCCTGGGGGGAAAGAGCCTGGGGTCTCCGGGAGGCAGACGAATGAGGAGAGAGGATGATGGACACTGGTCCACCCAGGAGGATGCTCTGGCTGGAGCATGAATGGAGGTCCAAGGAGAAAGTGATGATGAGCCGAAAGGAGAGCCGCCACCCCCACGGTGGACACCATCTCCCTGGTGTGACCCCAGGTCCATGTGGGAGTGAGACGGAGAATTCCTGCCAGGGGACCCGCTCTGGAGAGAAGGCTGCATTGTTCCTTCCTTGATAACACTCTGGAGTTATTAAATTTTGCTTTGCCCCTCCCAAAGCCCCTGGTGCTCATAAACAAACATCCTGATGCACCAAGATAAATGGAAGCCAGAAGTTCTTGAGCTTCAAAACCCAAACAAAGAAGAGGAGGGAGGGCTGGGGTTGGGAGGAGGCCGATTCTGTGAAACCGAGACCATGCCAGCTCCGTTCCCTGGTCATGATCAATATGTTCTCAAAAGTGCCTTTTAAATTACTGTCAGAGGCAACGTGCCAAATTTATGTATCTACATGCTTAGAGGTGACACGAGGGAGAAATGCAATTTCTATTATGAAATCATAATGTGCATTTATCTTCAGAAATAACCCATGGAAATGTTGGAGTGAGAAAAGTTGAAAAGCAATCTGTCTATAAATAAAGACCGCAGACAGCCTGACATTTTACGATGTGAGGAATTTCAGGGAGAACTTCTCTCCTTCGGCCATATCACCCTAGGGAGCGTGTTCAAACTCCGGCTTTTGGAAGATAGTGTTTGGAATTCCAGAAGTCCCCTTGCTGGTGTCCGTCGTAAAGGCAGTAGGCATAGCTTCTCTGATAGATGTCTGAGGGCAGGATCAGGCTGCGATCCACTGGGTACCTACCCCGGCAGGAGACTGTTCAGAATAAGGAGCACATACCTGTGTGCAGCCAGGTCGCTGTGGTAGACCCTTCCTCCTCTTCCCAGAAAATAGGCAAGTGGCATGAAAACTCAGGCACCTTTGGAGGAAGCCTTAGGCGTCTCAGGAATCCCTCTGCTTTGACGTCTTATGGCAGACGGGGATGCATCCAGATTGCATCCTTGGCCGATGATTGCAGAATCCAGGGGTCTCTGTAGTCTTGATCTTCCAGACTCATGTCCCAGGCAGCATCTTCTGCAAGGAAAATGTTGTTATTGTTAGGTGCCATCGAGTCAAGTCTGACTCATAGCGACCCTCATAGGGTTTTCAATGGCTGATTGTTTCGGGATTGCCTTGGGAGTGGGTTGCCACGTCCTTCTCCCATTTTGTGGTGCTGGGAATCAAACTCAGGACCTCAGAGACTGTAGAGCAGCACTCTGCCAACTGAGCTAGATCCCAGCCCCGCAAGGAAAATAACCACACTTAAATGCTGAGAAGAGGTGTCTTGTGGTGGGGAGGGAGGAAGGAGAGCACGGGCCGAGAGGGATGCTGTCTCCTACGTGTCTGACCCAGAAGAAGGCACGGTAGGGAGGCTGCTCCTGTTGATTTTCTGGTCATCTGTGAGTTTATTCAGTCATTCACCTGCTCGCTTGTTCCTTTGCTCCGCAGCTATTTTGGAGCATCTTCTAAGTGCTGCATGGTGCTGGGAATGTGAGACAAATGTGACACCCTCCCTGCCCTCAGGGACCTCCCCGTACTCCAGAAAGATGTGTAATTGGCAATTACCAGGAAGAGAGAGGTGTTAAAGGTGCTGTGGAGGCTGGAAGGGGAGGGGCAGGTGGAGCTCAGCCTAGGGAATCAGACAGGGCTTCCTGGAGACACGCTTTCGAAGAAGGGGCAGAAAAAGGACCAGTGGGGTGGGAGGGAAGGGGAAAGAGAGATTCTAGGCAGAAGCAGGAAGAAAGGGGCTGGCATGCACACAGGTTAGGGCGAAAGGCAAGGGATGCCCAGGCCTGGGGAAGTGAGTCGCTGTGGACCCCTGCTGGGGATGGGGAAGGGCTGAACCAATATCCTGACATCCCCACGTCCCAGAACTCCTCAAATGCGCATCACACTCTATTGTTCACTCCGGGTGGGAGTCTAGCCCGGGTGTGTCTGATCCCCACTGCAGTGTGACCGGGTCTGTGCCCAGCATGAGAGGCAACGCAGAATCACTCGAAGATAAACAGTGATGGAGCCTGTATGAGGTGCTCTGACTCCTCAGAGAAGGCATAGGCTGTGGAGGCTGATCCAAGTTCAAATCCAGCCCTGCCACCCACAGCGGGGTGAGCCCCGGCCAGTGTCAGAGCCTGAAGTTTCCCTGTATGCGAGGCAGGTGCAAGGAGCTACTGTCTAGCCGGCTGCCTAGGGGGCCGATGAGATAATGCTAACAATGCGCCACCTGGTGTCAACACACAGGGCTGGGACGGCGGGCGCTCATTACCATGATGGGGGTCTCATCCCTTCTCTAACTCCAGGTAGTAGGTTGGGGGAGGGCAGTCATAGCACTGGCCTGGGAGTTCTCTCTGCCTCAGTTGCTCTATTGTCAAAGGCTGGGGCGGCATTCCCTGGGCTCTGAGACCCTGATCCTGTCATGGAGTCTCTGCCCTCCTTGTCCCTGAGTGGTTCCAATGCCTGAGCCCACGAGCCCTGCAGTCCCTCAGGTGCCTCCCCCACCCCACCCCTCACTAATCTGGTTTCTCCACAGTGGGGTGACTGGAGCCCATGATCTCTGCACCCCAGTGTCGAGAAGGCTTGGTGTTCTGGGCGAGTCTATTTGCCCTCGGGGATCCCACCCCTTAGCGCTTCCCAGGCAGGGCACGTTTGGCAGCCCCCAGCCTCCCAGGCTGGTCAGCAAATCTATTAATTAATTAATTTATTTATTTATTGTGGTACTGGGGGTTGGACCCAGGGCCTCACGCTTGCATGCTCTGCAAATGCTGGATCACTGAGCTGCGCCCCCAGCCCATTTTTTTTTTTTACTTTTTGAGACAGGGTCTCGCTAAGTTATGCAGACTGCCTCTGGTCTCGAACTTGTGATCCTCCTGCCTCTGCCTCTTGAGCTGCTGGGATTATAGGCACGCGCCACCGCGCCCAGCCTGTCAGCAAATCTTAACTGGAACGCTGTCTTCGTCACACCCCAGGCCTTCTAGGCACCAGCTCCCCACTCACAGATGAGGAAACTGAGGCTCCAAAAGGGAACGTGACTTGCCTCTGTCACCTGGTGACTGGAGTCGGTCTGAGTTTTGCTGTGGATGCAGAGCTGCGGCTGCAGCCTGCGCCCCGCTGCTCTCTGTCACTGGAGATTGGCTTCACCTCTCTGCGAAACCGGAGGACACTGGTGACTCCTCACCTGATCATGGCGAGGGTGGCATGAGAAAGGCACTTGGTGCACCATCACTGTGACTATCGTCACTTATGTTGGTATCCTATTCCAGTTCTTAAAGTAAATCAGCCCACCATGAAAACTGCATTCGCTGAGACACCCCCACCCCCCAGAGCACCCCAGTGACACATGAGTTTTATTTACTATGGCTCAGGTGGTAGAGCGCTGCTCTGCACTCTCTGAGGCCCTAGGTTTGATTCCCAGTGCCGCAAAAATGGGACCAGGACCTGGCAGCCCACTCCTGAAATAATCAGCCATTGGAAATCCCAGGAATAGCAGAGAAGCACTGACACAAGGCAGGGGATGGCATAGTGTCAGGGACAGTTTCCTTCTGTTGTACACAGGGTTGCTGTGAGTCGAACCCGACTCGACGGCATCTAACAACAGCAAGGGCCAGACACTGATGGAATGCATAGCACTGATTAACTCATTTTGCCCTCCCAGCATCCCCATGAATAGACATCAAGACTGCATTTTACAGGTGGTAAGACAGAGGGCTCTGGAAGCTTTTTGTACAGCATCCTGGGGTAGGTAATAGGGCAGGGGTTTGGGCAGCCAGGGCTTTGTGCCTGTCATGCCTGTTCTGTGTCTGAGCAGTGGGGGAGGAGTGGGCAGGTGAGCAGGCTGGCGGCTTCTCCTCCTCAGAGGCCACTGCATCAGGGAACTTCCTCCCCATTCACCCCAAACACACTCTTCCTAAGATGAAGATAAGCGAGTGTGAACGGACCTTGGTCCTGTCCTGGCCGGCAAGAGGGTGGAAGAGGACCAAGCTGGGTGGGCTCTGGGGTGGTCCTTACAGAGCTCACCTGGAGACAGGTGGCAGGTCTGTGAAGGGGACACCGGGGAGAGGGGAGCCCCGCTTTGCTCCAAAGTTACTTCCTCAGGGCTTTGGATTGGGAGCCAAGGGAGCCACCGACTCTGGGATGGGACTTGGGCGAGGTTCAAGTCGGCAACAGGGCTCTAGAGGGTGTAGGGAGGCCGGTGCAGCGCCTTCTTGCACGGGAAAGGCAGAGTGGGCCTCTGTCCGCAGGAAGGACAATAGCTTCCCAACCCTGGACCCAGGGAGCAAAAGAGACTGTCAGCACCTCAGCACGATGGAGAGGCTGCAGCCGGCAGACAAAGCTGAGGGAGGCACCTAGAGGAGGCTGCTCCAGGGAGGCGCAGGGGCCGGGGAAGGAGAGCCCTGCCCACAAACATCCCTGCCAGGGAGCCTTACTGGCCCTGGTTCTAAGCGTCCTGCCCTGGGCTGCCTTGGGTCCCACTGATGGACCCTTCAGTGCTCTCAGATCTCCTGGCCCGAGTGTCCATCTCATATTATCCTCCCTGGTGGAGCAAGAATGGCCGTCCCCAACTACAGATGACAAAGAGACTCAGGACGTGTGGGAAGCTGCCTGGGTCCCACAGAGGCTCACATCCCAGCCACGGCCTCGGCAGCATCCTTCGACCTTGCTCTCTCCCACCTGGACCATGGATCCCCCGGGCCCCAGAGCTCAGTGACTCCCAGCAAGGCCTGTTGGGGCTGAGTCCTGCCCCCCCTCCAATTCCAGGAGCTTAGGCTCTTTTGCCTTATTTCCTAGAGGTCATTGCTGTTTTTACTGCACACGTTTTTTATTTTCTTCTTCTTCCTTTTTATTAGGACCACTTTACAACCAGAGACTTTCCTTTCTGCAAGGGCGGACTTCGAGGCAGCCTGGCCTTGTGTTTACGAGGGTTTTCAGGAAGGTTTACGAGGCTGCAGCCCAGGCCCTTCCTGCTGGCTCGTGCCAGCTCAGGGCAGTGCCCCCCAGGCGGGGGCAGACGGAGCTGGAAAAGCTGTTTGTGAGCTTCCCATCTTCTTCCTTGGGTCCCACACTGTTTTCAGGATGGGATCCCTCATGACCTGCCTGGGAAGGCAGGATCAAGAGAGATGTGGGCTATCACCCTATACATGATGGATTTGTTTTCTTCTTCTGTGACTCAGATTCTTTATCTGTAAAATGGGGGTGTTTGGGGTATTATGAGGAGTCACATTCTGGGTAGAGTTGACAGACAGAATACAGAATCCAGTGGTCCCCCCTTATCCATAGTGGTGTTCTCCAAGACCCCCAATGGATGCCCAAAACTCTGGATATAACTGAACCCTTTATCTATATATTGTGTTTCTTTCTCTGTGCCCTGTAGCATTACCACATGAACCAAGGATAAACCTGTCCCTCCATATTCTATGCCCTGGGGCCTCTTTTCTATCCCTATCTCACACTCAGGGCCAGTTTTAAGTGAAGCAAAGGTCGATTGAATACAAGCATTGAGACACCTAACAGTTGATCTGGTAACAAAAATGGCCCCCAAGTGCTCACGGGGAGGTGGCATATACAGCATGGATGCACTGGACAGAGGGATGGCTCCCATCCCAGGGCAGGACGGAGCAAGGTGCTATCAGAGTTCACTGTGTTACTCAAAATGACATACAACTTAAACCTATGAATGGTTGGATTCTAGAATTTTCCGTGCAGTGTTTTCAGACGAAGTTGACCGTAGCTAAACCAGCCTTACTTTGCACTTATAACTTTCTGTGGCTCCTTGATAATAACCAGCAGCACTTTCTAAGCAGGCTGAGCCCCCACCTTCCCTCATTGTACCTACTCCTCACGACCCTTTCTTAGGGGTACAGTCAAATCCTCATCACACAAATGAGGAAACTGAGGTTCAAAGAGGTCCTGTCACTCTCCCAAGGTCACCCAGGTAGGAAGAGGCAAGGCAGGGATCAGCACCTGGGCAGGTGGCTGGCGAAACCACATCCTCAGATTTGAACCCTCATCTAGGCACCATGGCAGGAGATGGGAAGGTGGGTTGGGGCACCCAGTCTGCAGGGGGCAGGCTCATCCTGGCTTCTAGCAGGGAGCTCCTGGTCCCCAGAAGAACACCCAATCCTTACCCAGCGACATCTTTGCAGAGAGAAGAGGGATTGGTATCCATAGCCCTGAATGACTGCTTTGGAGGAAAGCACCCCCACCTATGGTGGGTGCATCTCTATTTTGACCCAAGACAATGTCCCAGCATCAGGCTTATGCAAAACCAATTGCACTTCTGTTTAGACATTAGGAAGACCTGCCAGATGAATGGAGCAGCAAAAGAAACCCCAAACCAAGATGCTTCAAAATCTCTTCCGGTGGGAATTTTCCAAGGGAAGGGCCAATTTCCAGAGCTGCCCGTGGAGGCAGGGTTGGGACAGAGACCCTCAGAGCCCTCTCTGCCTGGGCCATGAACACAAGCTCCTGCCACCCAGCAAGTGCAAGACAACAGCATGCCGGGCCTCCAGGGCCTCGCCCCTGTATGGTCCCTGCCCGCTGTGGCCCCTCGCTCCCCTCCCGGGCCCTATCAGCTCTTTAATGGGTGGCGATGCAGTGCTGATCAGGCAGGCTTGTCTGCCAGCAGGAACGGGATGTAGCAATGCGGCTTGTGTATCCTGCTAAGAGACGTTTAATAAATATGCAAATCGCTGCCTCTACCTCCTCCGGCAGGTAAGGAGCAGGAGAGGCTGGAGCTGAGTATTAAATCTGTGCGGCGTGGCGCGCTCGGCGCAGAGGCAGCGGCTGGAGCTGAACTTCCTGGGAAGGCTTCCATCTGGCATCTGAGCGCTCCAGCTCCGGAGGGCGGAGGAGAGTGGCTGGAAGGGCACTCACAGGTGGGACTTGTTGAAAAGGAGTACACAGGGGTCCTTTTACTCAGGGAGTCTGAACGTGACGTTGGGAGCTGGAGAGACAATGAGTGCACCATGCCACATTGACATCCTACAGTGCGCAGGATGGCACCTAGCACAATAGTTATTAGGCCCCATATGTTAGCAGCGCGAAGGCCGAGGAATCTTCCGGAAGATTCTGGAATCTTCCGGAAGATTCTAGAATCTTCCCTGGCTCCACCGGAGGAAGACGCCTCATTAGTCAGGTTAGTTAGTCAGCTGTTACGTTCCTGAGAAGAGAACTGAGTTAGTCAAGCTCAACCCATGCTCCGCTGGCTGCCCATTATCTTCAGCGAGCCCTGGCACAGCGGCCTCTTTCCCCCCAGCTGCCCACCAGCCTATGCCTCTTTCAGATCCTCCCGCCCATGTCCACTTCGCTCACCCTCCACACCTGCAGTCCACTCGTCCAGGCTTGCAGCCATCCACTCATCCTTTCTGACCCGCTCGCTCTTCCTCCTCCAAGCACCCGTCGGTCACTCTGGCTCCATCCATCCATCCAGCAGCTCATTCATAAACCCGTCCCTCCATCCGCATACCTAACTACCAAGCCCTCACCCAGCACATGCGTCCACCCAAGCATCTAGTTGCTCCTTCGCCTTTCTTTTCATCATCCATCCATCCATCTGCCTGTCCATCAGCCCATGTTCTTTTCCCTATCTGCGAAAGCCTGTGGTGGGCACCGAGAATGCGGAAACAGCTGGACAAGGCCCCTCTGCGAGGAGACAAGTGATCAGGGGCTTGCCCCTGCTACCTGTCATCCAAGACACTCTTCCTCCTGGAGAAATCTAGAGACTCTTCCAGATGAGGTAGCATTATCCGCGAGAAGCGTGTGGACTACTCAGCCTCCTGCCTCCATCTACAAGTGCCTCAGGTTATGGCACACCTGTCACCTGAGTGCTGGGGTTAGAGAGATGAGCCAGGCATGAGTTCTGCCCCAGGATGCTCGCAGTCCTGGGGGTGGGGCTGGGGGGACAGAGACGATACGCAGTGACTAGCAAGGAGGGAGGACTGCAAGATTTGGGGACAGCGAGTGGTTAGCATGGTTAATCTGAGGTACCTGGGGCAAGTGGAAGGAGGGCAGGGAAGGGGGCCAGTGGAGCCCTGGCCCGCTGGGGGCACGCACCCCTCACCTGGCATGTGGGCCCTGGCTTTGAGATGTCTGCTTTGGTGTCCTGGAGTCCCGGCCTGGCAAACTCTCAGGCTGAGCAGAATCGGCTGAGCTGCGAGGGAGAGACCGTCTGGTCCCCTTAGTCATTGCTATGTCCCTGCTCTGCTGTTGCTCAGCTCATTAACTCTGCAAGTCAGCGAGTAGCCCTCGAAGGGGCCTGGAGAGAAGAGCACTGGTTTGGGAGTCTGGCAGACTTTTATTGCAGATCAGGCTCTGCTGTTTACTGAGGAGCCTCCATCTGGTCCCAGACGCACCCCTCGGGAAGGGCAGATTGTGTGGGGACGCAGGCCCAGGTGGAGAGAGCCCTGGGCAGGGCTGGGCACAGGCTGTTCCATAGACTGCCATTCTACGGACAGGTCTACACTGTCCTCCCCTCCCTCCTGCCTACACCAGCCCTTGTAGTGAGTCTCATTCACTCTCTGATTCATTCATTCCCACACCGAATGCCAGGACAGGTGGTGTGCTCTGCCCAGTGCCCAGGAGGCGCCTCTCCCATCCCACTCACGTGGTGTAAAAGATGCTGACATTTCCTTCAAGTACCTCCCTCCGGGAAGCCTCTGCCTCCTCCCTCCCTCCCACCCTGCAAGCTGAAATGGAATGAGATACATTTCTTGCCATCGTCTGCCTTAGATTGCGTCTCCCTAAGAATCATGGGTAAACTCAGATGCAAATGTCCTATGCAAATCCAGCTGCTGGTTAAAATTAGGAAGGAGCCCAAGGCAGACGCAGTTGTGGGCTGTAATTGGAGTCTCTGCCGAGCAGCTTTGGAGGCAGAGCTCCGAGCCTGGCCCTGTCGCTCAGCACTGTTTCTCTGTGCACAGGTTTCTGAAAAAACCACTGGCCACTTCCTCCTGAGACTTGGGTCTGCTTTTCAGGCTTTTATTTCAACACAGTGGTTCTTAACCAGGGGCAAGTTTGTCCCCCAGGGGCATTAGGCAGTCCTGGAGACATTTCAGTTGTCATACTACAGTGGGTGCCACTGGTATCAGATGAGTAGAGACGAGGGATGGCTATCGACATCCCACAGTGCGCAGGATGGCACCCAGCACAATAGTTATTAGGCCCCATATGTTAGCAGTGTGGAGGCCGAGGAATCTTCTGGAAGATTCTGGAATCTTCCCTGGCTCCACCAGAGGAAGATGCCTCATTAATCAGGTTAGTTAGTCAGCTGTTACCTTCCTGAGAGGAGAGCTGAGTTAGTCAAGCTCAACCTGTGCTCCACTGGCTGCCCATTATCTTCAGTGAGCTCTGGCACGGCGGCCTCCCTCTGGTTTTGCTGCGTCCGGTTTTTCTCCCTTATCCCTGGTCTGATTTCCCCGCTCCTCTTGCCAACCCCCTCCACAGCCCACTCCAATGTCCCTAATATATATCCTTAGATATGGAGGCTTCCTGTAAAATATACGGTGGTGTTTATGGGGAGAATGCGTTTTAATTTACATAAACTCTATTGCGCTATAGATCTCCTTCTGTTGCTTAATTTTTTCACTTAACTCAGGGTTTTTAGATCTACCTATGCCGCTGTGCATAAATCTCCTTCACGGCCCCTGACGGCGCCGAGGCTCCTGGAGAGACTCCCTCCCGCTCCCCCACAGTGGACACCAGCTTCCCATGCCCTGCCACCTGGGTGTCCTCTGGGACCCATGGAGGGGGCGTTCCCTGAGTCTCCCAGGATGACAGGGTGAGAGGTCATGTGGTCCATGGGCTTCCTTTCCCTAAATACCATCTGGTTTCTTTTAGAACACTGGTGCTCTCCAAACTGTGGTCACCCAGTGGCCCGATCCAACTTCCTACCTTTTCCCAATCTGATGGGTATGAAGTGGCACCATACCGCTGTTTTAATTTGAGGAAGGAAAGCGGCGTTTTACAAAGCATTTCTGAGGACCTAGAGCAGCAGGCTTCCTAAGAGGGAGCTCCCTAGGGGCCAACAAACCTTGCACTGTTTCCCTCGAAGCTGTTGGGTTCTCCCTGGGGTTTCTCTCTCTCTGCATTGTGGGTGGAAGCAAGAGGTGGGTGCTTCGATGCTGTACCCCGTGGCGAGGCTGGGGCCAGAGAACAGAGTGTTGTGCACAGGATAGAAGGACAGGGGTTTATTCATGAAGGAGGGGAAAGGAAAGGAGGATTAGGGAGAGGGGAAAGGGGAATTGGAGAAGGGAAGTGCTCAGCCACTGTTTCTGCAGCTGGGCCAGAGATTCCCAGGTGTCGTTGCTCTTCCAGCTTGCAGGCTTTGCCACTTCAGGGGCCCTGGGCTTGACTTTCAGAGGCTTGCCTGTTGGAGCCTTGCCTCTTGAAGCTGCCGGTCCATGTAGGATATCCGGTATTGTAGAGGTTGGGGTCGGATAGAGGTGGCAGGCAGGTTGAAGTATGATGAAAGCAGGTCAGAGGAAGGCTGAAGGCTATGCTAGGCAGACAAGTAAGTGGGCCTTGGCCCCTTAAGGAACCGCAAGGACCCCTTGAGCTTTTCTTGGATGGTGCTCAGAATGGCTGCTGAACTCTGAGCTCCCAAGTTTATATGGCCTGTAGCCAGCCAATCAGGGGAACAGGGTTGGATCAGAAATGACCAGTTGGGCACCAGGGGTCTTTAGATGCCACCATACCTTGGGTGCTATCTTGGTCCACCCGATGGGAGGGGGAAAGAGTGAGATACCTGGATGTATGGCAAAGGTGACCCGTTGCTGTCTTGCCCCATCCTCCAAGTGGGCTAGATGAGCTCCTGGGACCGGCCATGTTTGGGTACTCTCTATCCCCCTGGGAATCCCAACAGAAGCAGCGTACAGCCAAGGAGCTCTGGCCACACGAACTAGGGAGCCCCTTGTCCCTCAAATGGCCAGTGCTCACTAGGGGTTTCCCAGGGCCTCAGGAGAGGGTGGGAAACAGCAGAGACATATTTCTTTCCCTCCCGGAGCTTCAGGATAAGAGGGCAGGGAGTAAACCAACTCCAAAACCATTAATTAAATACCATTGCAACTAGGGCTTCAAGAAGCACAGGGTACAAGAGGGGATCATGGCCGGGGGATGTCGGATAGAACTTCCCCAGGGAGGGGACATTTAGACCAGGCCCTGAGTGCTGACAAGGATTTTGCCGGTGACTGAGTCACCAGGCTTCTCAGAGCCTTGGTCTCTGGTGTGTGAGGGAGATGGAGTACATGGCCTGGCACACAGTGTGTACTGAGTCAAGGTGATGTGAACAGGATCCGGGCACTGTGTCAGGAGCTGAAGTGCGAAGCTGAAGGAATCAGGCGCCTTGGCCTCCACCACCGGCGGTAACACAGATGCATGCCGGAAAGTTTGGGGGACATCTGTTTGCCATGATAAAGAGAAAGACAGGAGGATGGGGTCTAAGTAGAAGTGAGGGGCTCAGACCCTTCTATCAGAGGGACCACAGCAGCCAGAGGATTGAGATCTAAGGGGGGTCCAAGCCTGGAGGCCACCTTGGAGGTGATGCCCCAGGAGTAGGGAGCAGAGCTGCCTCTTCTGTGGACCACGAGGCCCCTCTGCACAAGGCCAGCTGGGCCACACATACAAGGCTGAGAAGACTGAGGGCCTCTCCTGGGCCAGTGCTTCCCTGTTCCTGTGGGACCCTCTTGCACCCCACAGGAAGCTCCCTGGAGACCAGGGCTGCAGCTTCCTCCTTGGTCTGTCATGAGGTCCTAATGCCTGGATTCCCTCCCCCAGGCAGGGAGCTTCCTCCTCCTTCAGACCCGGCACCCACTGTAGGCGGCTGTCCTCCCTCTGGGACAGGTGGAGGGCTGGCTCCCCGCCCCCCCCCCCCCGCCCCCAGGTGCCAGGGCATCATGGCTGAGAGGCTGTGCTCCTGTGAGATCTCCATCTACAATCAAAGCAAGGGGACGAGAATGTGCGAACACACAGCCCTGACCATTCTGTCTTTTTTTTTTCTTTTTCTTGTGGTACTGGGGGTTGAACCCAGGGCCTCGTGCCTGCATGCTCTGCAAGTGCTGGACCACTGAGCTGCACCCTCAGCCCATTTTTTTATTTTTTGAGATAGGGTCTCCCTAAGTTACGCAGACTGCCTCTGGTCTCAAACTTGTGATCCTTTTGCCTCTGCCTCCCGAGCTGCTGGGATTACAGACGTGCGCCCATTTCTCTGTCTGGATTCTTCCTGGGCACAAAGATGCCCTCTGAGGCCTCAGGTCCATGCACATTCTTTTCCCCAATTACCCAGCCTCTGGGAGATCAGTTCCCTTTGAGAGAATCTCAAATGCAGCAGCTCAGGGGCTGCCTGCCTCCCCTCCCTACCCTGCTTCCATTCCCTCTACCAGGCTTACATTAGGGGTGCTGCAGGACAGAGGTGGGCCCTCCCCCTGGGACCTGTGCCGCCTCCCGTCCCCCCTGGCTCCCCACAGGCAGGCCTTCCTCCTCAGCTGCTCCCCGGCACTGCGGTTGAGGGGTTCTCCCTCATTCCACATGGAGCTGACTTCCGTTCAGTCTAACACTCCATCTGCATGCTTATCAGCACACAGCCCGAGGCCATCAGACTTCCAAGACTACATAAAATGTGTTTAGCGATTGTGTGCGTCTTTTTCATATCAGCAAACTGTATTTCCAGGGAGAGAGGCCAGAGCTACAGAGAAGAAATAAAGAAAGAATTACCCAGGAATCAGACCGCAGGGCAGGAGAGAGGGAGGCGTTGCCCCCAAGAGCAGAGCAAGCACTGGTTCATCCGGTGGCCGTGGCCTTGGAGACCTGGGACCCCTCTCGTTCCCAGACGAAAGGGTGGTGAGCATGGAAGTTCTGAGCCAGCAGCAGGGACCATACTTGGCCATGGGGCACCCACTTTTCCAGATGAAGTGACTGGTGCTCAGGGGACGGTCCCCAGGATTCCCAGGAGCCCCAGCCATCCACAGCCCATCTTTTTTGCTATCTTCAAGTCATGCCCTCCTTCAAGCATATTTCAGCATCATGTTATCCAAAGGTGAGGGCAGGCATGGGGGCTTTTAGGTTGTGGAAAGAAAGAACCAAAAGGGCTGGATAAGACCAAGGTGGGGAAAGAAAGATCCCCAAATCGGTCACCAAGTGAGACAATACTTGCCAACAGGCTCTGCAGCCAGACTGTGAGTTGGGCCAATCACCGGAAGCAGAGACTTTATATCTGATAAGGCCTTTATGGGTTTCTCTGGGATGAGGAGAAAGAATTACATTTTTAGTGCCCCAAAAAGGCAAAGAAAAAGATTTTGTTTTAGGTGTGAGGTTTGATTCTGTGCAAAAATCAGCAGAACTCCACAATCTGCTGAGACATTAGCGCTTCTTTTCTGCATTTCACATTCCCTGGTTTGGTTGCCTATAGCCAACCATGGTCTGAAAATATCTGATGGAAAATTCCAGAATGAACAATCCAAAAGTTTAAATTGTGTGCTCCTCTGAGTAGCACACTGCAATCTTGAGCTGTCCCCCTCCATCCACTCCAGGACGTCAATCATCTCTTTGTCCCTAGTATCCATGCTGTATATACTACCGACCCGCTACTCTCTAAACAGCCTATGTATGGAGGAAAATGTAGCATAAGTAGGGTTTTAGACTATATGAAATTTCAGGCATCCACTTCGGGTCTTAGAATGTATTCATTGTGGAGAGAGGAAATGACTGCATTTAACTTTATTTTGGGGATTTGGCTACTGTGAAATACAAACTAAAACACAGATCAGGGAGGGACGGGATGGGGGAAGAGGGTCGTGAGAGGGTAAGGGGGAGGTGAACGTGAGCACTGTATAATGAAATGCTTATATGGAAATGTCATAATGAGAGCCATTAAGTTGTACATTAAAAATTCCTAATAAAAAAGCTAAAAGTAAAATGAAATAAAGCATAGGCTGAAGCCACCTCATACCCCCAGCTGCTTGTAGGGGTGTGAGGGGCTGGGCCAGGCAGAACTGCCAGGATGACTCTACCAGGGTTCCCAGCATGAGCTCTGGTTGGAGCAGGTGGAGGAGGGACTTCTGAGTGAAAGGTCAGATGAAAGAATTGTCCTTTATCCCATAGGCCACAAACAAAACAAAACAAACAACAAAATGCTACAGATCTTTGAGCACCGAAGTGGCATTTTGTAAAGGTAGAATTTAGGGACTTGCCATCTAGAATGGTAGAATAGTAAATTTAGCCAAAAAAAAAAAAAAAAAAAAAAAAAAACCAAAAAATTCCTCAGGAGTGATGATTTTGAGTATAAGTATAGCCCATGTAATATTCAATCACATAATATTTGGGACATCTTTTTACACTATATAATTATTTTTTTTAATCTGAAATTCTAATTTAACAAGGCAGTCTATTTTTTTTCTCTGGCAACCCTAATTGGAAAGGGAAAGCAAAAAGAGAGAGGAAAGAAATTAGAATAATTATATTTGTTTTCTGATATTTTATTCAGTACGTTGACTTATTAAATTTTATTGCATGGAAATTATATTAAACATGGTATTTCCCCTTGAGTTCCTAGTAAAATGACACAGAAACACACATGCTCACATTCTCTTTCATTTGTTCTCTTTTTTACACACACACGCGCACACACACACACACACACACAAATCACAGATTCTTCTAGTCACTTAACAAATAACGTATTAAGTATTTATTATGTACCAAACCCTTTGCTAAACTCTAGAAATAATCTAGAAATGACTTGAAGAAAATGTCCAGGAATACCTGTTTCTGTCTCTGTTTTTGTCACGTTGTTCTATGTCTCTCGTTAGTTTTGTAACTATATGTGTGAATGCCTGCAGCCATAGCTCTGTGGCATCCAATCCCCACCCCCACAGTCTGTGTAGACTCAGAGGCCAGAGCAGGGTCTGCCAATGTCTTCCCCATCAGCCCAGCTTGAGCCTCTTCCTGGGGACTTAGCGCCTGTGTACAGAGGTGGCTGACATCTCACGCCACAGATCAGGCACAGCGCAGGCAGAGGCAGTGGGCGGGAGGGAAAGGGCTGGAGGAGCAGCTCCAACCGCCCACCCCTTCTCCTCCTCAGCGCTGCCCGGCAGCTCTACATCGGTGGACTGACTGCGCAGATCCTAGGGCCAAGGTGGCGCCCTAGTGCCAGAGGCCGTGTGAGTGCTACAGGGCCTTCACATCCAAGCCGTGAGCAAGTCCGGGAAGCAGAGGTCACCGTGCGAGGTCCAGAGGAGGGAGGCCACTAGGGGCAGGACACAAGTTGGGGCCCATCCCTGCCTTCTGGGGCCTTCCTCTGGGCATGGCCCAAGCACCTGGGCAGGTCCAGCAGGCTCCCCAGGCGTCTGAGGTGAGCCTCAAATCTGGGTCAAAGCAATGGCCTGGCCTGCTCCCTGGGGACCCAACTGCATAAGTCAGAAAGCTCTCTCCATCCTCCTCCCAGCTCCCCACCCCTTCATTCCTTTGTGTTTCGCCTGTTGTATGCAGGGTCACTATGAGTCAAAAACCGACTCGATGGCACCTAACGACAACAGCAACAACAACGAATGTGTGAATGGACGCAAACATATACACTATGATTCATGTCGAGTGGTACAGGTGGGTATTATAGTAAACCACAGTCAATAACAAGAGGTATCAGATCTTTGTGGCTGGGCACTGGTATTCTGGAGGAGTCATTGTACCAGTGCTTCTGGTTACCCGCAAAATGTCACTTGCATTTTACAAATGGGGTCTCACATCATTGTCAGAGAACCTGTGAGCTGGACAATGAGACAGGCTCAGGCAGGCTTGTGACTTTCACAAGGTCACACAGCCAGGAGCTGGAAGAGCCTGCCTGTGAACCAGGTCCCGAGTTTGGTACATGAGGGGCACCCCATAATTGCATGGTGGCCCGTCAGTGGATCAGGCCACCCTGACTACGTGAGTCATCCTCTCTCTGCTATGTTCCACAACCCTAGGCGTCTCTTTCTTCCAGAAGTCCTTCCTTGAACACCCCCATCACCATATTTTAACAGAATAAAGTCTGTGTGTTCGCCAAGAGCCAGCTTCTCCTTAGATGCCATTGGCTGGCGTCACCCCGAAACGTGGGGCTGTGGTTCTGCTACAGTGGGTGTCTGAAAGAAGAATTTGGACGTGGGGCTGTGAACAGAGATGGGATCTGTTGTATAGAGCTTGGTGCTGCTGGGGCCCAGAGCAAGATAAACACATCCGGGGGAGCGAATCTTCCACAGACGGGCTCCCAGCCCCCCAGGTCTTGGGAGAGATAGAGAGGGATGATCTTTCGGAGAAGAGCATGGAGGACGTCCCTGAACAGCCAATTAAACCACTTTTAATGGTCTCGGAGAATATATGTTCCAGTTCCAAACCAATCTCGAGACTTAGTGAAGCAGAGATAACCGGGGCTTTGGCTGTGTAAGATAAACTAGCGAAATCTGAAATGCAGGCAATCCTGTTTTACATTAAGCGAAGTGAAAATCAACATGAATTCAGGTCCTTCTCTCATTGCTGTTTGATGCGTGGTTACTTGCAGGAAAGCGCTCGGCGTCCAGGAGACAGCCTGGCGCGGAGAAGATACTGAACGGGCGAGCAAATGAATGAAGGAGTGCATAGCTTGCCCGGAGGCTCTGATCATTACAGCCGGGGGCTAAAGGACCAGCTGATTAGGGATCCAGTAGGGGAAGTGGATATTTGGGATTAAAGTGGAAAATGCAGACGGGGCTCCGATGTACTCGTGGGTTTGTAAAATGCAATGCTAAGCAATTAATTTGGTAAGTGCTTATGAACGTGTGTACACTGAGATTATGACGCAAAGGAAGGTTTTCCACATCAGCCCTCCAGCAGGTTGCTGGCCTGAGTTCACCTTGAATCAGACACCTGCCCCAAATCCAAACATTGTTGATGAAAGGGACAGGTTACTGGGCACAGAAAGGTGTCTTTCTTGTTCTTGAGAGAGCCCAGGTGGGACTCATCTGTGAGCGGAGCCTGTCCATTAGGGAGGAGCTTGGGATCTGGGGAGGTGTCCTCATGAGCAGTTGCTCTGTCTTCCCACATCTGAGGCTCTGATGATGCGCTTCTTTGCCTTCTGTGTGCCTTCTGGTTTCCTGGCTGTACCCCAGGTGCCCAGGCAGGCTGCCTCGGTTCAAATTTTGATCCCATCCCTCCCACGCTATGCAATTTTGGGCAGGCCATTTAACCTCTCTGGGCATCTGCTTTCTCATCTGCAAAATGGGCATGGTAAGAATCACCACCTCCTAGGGTTCATGGGGGCTGGGATTTAGCTCAGTAGGTAGAGCGCCACTCTGCAGTCTCTGAGGTGCCGAGTGCAATTCCCAGAACCACAAAAACGGGAGAAGGACGTGGCAACCCACTCCCGAGGCAATCCCGAAACAATCAGCCACTGAAAACCCTGTAAGGGTAGCTATGAGTCGGACACGACTCACAGCACCTAACAACAACAACAGCAAGGGTTCATGGATGGTGATGAAGTAAGACTGGCAAAGCAATGCACCCCACTTTAGCAGCCCACTAGTCACGCAGAGGGCTGTAAAGCACCAGCATCTAAGTTGCTCCCTAAATCAACTGCAACAGAGCCTCTAGGGCGTGGGATTGAGTGTCAGCACCTTCTCAATCTCCTGATGTCATTCCACAGGCAGCCGATGCTGGGCACGACCAAGGTGAAGCTCATAACAGAGTGTCTGGTACCCAGCAAGGCCCCCATAAGCATGTGGTTATCGTTAAGCATCTATTTATTGCACTTCCTCCAGGCTCTGCGGCCCAGGCCAGGGAGATCCAGCAGTAAAAACGATCAGTGTGAGTCCTGCCCTCCTGGAATTTTGCAGTACTGGGGGTTGAATCCAGGGCCTCGCGCCTGCATGCTTTGTGAGTGCTGGGCCACTGAGCTGTGCCCCCAGCCCTTTTTTTTTTTTTTTTTACTTTTTGAGACAGGGTCTCGCTAAATTACACAGACTACCTCTGGTCTTGAACTTGCCATCCTCCCGCCTCCGCCTCCCGAGCTGCTGTGATTACAGGCGTGCGCCACCATGCCCAGCCCCTCCTGGAATTTATAGTTGATCAGATGGTGCCTAACATGAGCCAGGATGCAGCGTGGCATCCAAAAGGGGCCCTGTGAACACCTCATCCAGCCCACCTGTGCACACACAGCTTCCTTTCTGTGGTGCCCATGGGGGACCACTCTGCCCTTCAGAATTGCTCCATGTGGCTGGCTGGGTGGGAAGGGATGCCTGGGGGGGGTTCTTGGATAGGTTCATTAATATGGGTTCCATAGGGCCTCTCTTTGGTAGTATTTTGGGAGTGACTGTCAGGCTAACTCAGGGCCTCCCCAAACTCACTCTGAACTTATTCAGGTGTGTGGGGGGTGGTGCTCCCTCTTGGAGGCAGTGTGGAACATTTGTTAGGGCACAGGCTCGGCAGTGAGACAGACCTGTTTCCATACCTTGGTTTTACCAACGTCAGCTGGGAAGACTTGAGCAAACTTGTATACCTCTCTGGAACTCCTTTCCCACATCCCCAAAACGTTCACATCTCCTGGAAAGTTCTATAGAAGGCTATGATACTCTGTGGCTGTGCTGACCTTTTCCTTCTTCAGACGCGTCAAGCCGCTTCCCACCTAGGGGCCTGTGCAATGACTCTTCACTCTACCCAGAATCCTGTCCTGGTTCCCTTATCATATTGCAGGTTTTAGCATAGTGGTCACCTTTTCAGATAGGACCTCCCTGCCCCGCTGACTAAAACAGCCTCCCTACTCTAGTGACCCCAAATCCCACCAGCCCGTTCACAATGTGAACTTGTCTGTATTTATTGACTTTTAATTAACTTGTGATCTGGGTCCCAGTGGGGGCTCCTGGAAGCCAACACCATCTTTTGAAGTCCCCCTGGGGCTCCCAAGGTATCTGTTACACAGCTGGCACTCAGTCAATATTTCTTGCAAGAATAAACGGTGACAATGACAATAGTCATAATAATAATGTTGATTGAGCTCTGAAGACCCCCAGACCCCGTTATAGGCACTCCACAGGTGCCCGCTTACTCCTCCCTGCCACAGGGGACCCTGGCACACAGGAAGGTCATGGTACATGTCCAAGGTGACAGAGCCGGTCTGACAGGTAGAGCAGGATTTGAACACGGGCTGTTTGGCTCCAGAGCCAGCGATACTAAATGGGCAAACGCGTGAGTGAGCGGTGAGCAGAGAGAGGGCTTCCAACCTGCCTGGTGCACAGTAAATGCTCCATGTGACAGTGGTCATCAGCCCTTCTGCTGGACTCCTTTCTCCCACGGACCACACAACTCCTCCAGGTGTGCCTGAGGATTCCCGCCCCACCCGTCTTTCCACCCCAGCGCCCTGTCATGGTGTCTGCGTCCTGTGATCAAGCTACAAAACTTGTCTACTCGAAGGCACAGTTCTACATGCTAAGCAGCCAGAGAGGTGAATATTTAAAGGCACCATGTGAATTATTGACTCTTCCTCTGCAATGGGTTCTTTTCACTGTCACTCCGAGCCTCACGTTTGTCCTTCAGCTTCAGCCTTCCCCTCCTCCCCACACCCGGGCACCCGCCCTGTCCCTCTGGAGAGGCTGGGCACTGGACGTGGGGTATCTGGCAGGAGATGGGGCATAGGGAAGGACTCCCACAGGACCAGGAGGGACTGGGGTTTGGGGCTGCAAATTCTCTGTGTTCCTTGGAGACCGACAGGCGTGCTCTGGCTGGATGTTTGCAGTTTCTGTTGATTTCAACTCCAGAAGCAGCGACGGATGACCTGCTTAGGTAAAAGCACCACCACCACCACCACCACCACCACCATCAGGGGCTGGGATTTAGCTCAGTGGGTAGAGCGCCGCTCCATAGTCTCTGAGGTCCCGAGTTCAATTCCCAGCACCGCAAAAATGGGAGAAGGACGTGGAAACCCACTCCCAAGGCAATCCCGAAACAATCTACCATGGAAAACCCTATGAAGGTTGCTATGAGTCGGACATGACTCAACAGCACCTAACAACAACAACAACCATCATCAGAAATTGCCATTTACTCAGAACTTACAGTGGACATGGATGAAATACCAGACCCTCCACTTCTTAGCTCCTTGACTGACCTCCTCTGAGCCCCACTTTTCCCATCTGTAGATTGGGTATAATACTACCCTCCTTCACGGCGGTGTTGTAAAGGATCAATTGAGTGATCATAAGATTACCCTGATTGCCCTTTCAAAAATTACAGTCCTCGACTCTCTCTGCCTTTCTTTGCCCTGCCTAACCTTTTGTTACTTTCTAACAAACCAAAACCTCACTTATATATACAAGATGTGATAAAAAAAATACAGTGAATGTTTAAATTTTAAAAAGTTTTGCAGGATATTAATGACAGTATGTGTTTTACTGTAATGATTTTTTAATTTAAACATTCACTGTATTTTTACTCCTATGTATGATATATATTATGTATATTTTATATACCAGGTGTCAAAATGTATATACATTTTAAGAGATGTTATCTATATATTACTATTTGAATATTTGAATTAAATTATGGTAGCTATGTATAATAGGATGTTTTGAATTATATTTCTACTACCACATCAGAATGAGCATGTAACTTTTTTTTTTTTTTTTTTTGCAGTACTTGGGGGTTGAATCCAGAGCCTCGTGCTTTCTTTGCAAGTGCTCTACCACTTGGGCTGCACCCCCAGCCCAATTTTTATTTTTTATCTCGAGACAGGTCTCCCTAAGTAACACAGGCTGCCTCTGGCCTCAACCTTGCGGTCCTCCTGCCTCCTCTTTCCAAGTCGCTAGGATTATGGGCATCAGCCACTGCATCTAAGTATAACACAGTCTTAAAACAGCAAAATGGAAAGCTTCCATGCAAGGTATTTATACATTTTTGGCAGCCTCTATGTATCCATACATCACACAAAAGCATAGTTTATTGCCTGCCTTCCCCTTGCTGTGTGTAAGCTCCACAAGTCTAGAGATTCCCCTCTTCCAATCCATAGATATGTCCTGAGGACCTAGGATGGCCAGCTAGCAGTGGAAGCTGGTTAAGCCTTCATTGAATGAATGAATGAATGAATGAATGGAAGCTCTGTGGGCCAGTGTTTCATAATTGTGGGCCACCCTTACCATTTCTATCTCATCAAAGACCCAAGGCCACTACTGGCACTCTCTCTATCCTGCAGAAGAAACAGGGTCCCCAGAGACTCCGACAGTCCCTGGCCTCAAGCACCTTGTGACCAGGGGGACGAAGAGCCGGCCTCTGGTGCTCTCGGGAGGTCCTCCCTGAGAGTCAGCCTCGGGAGCCAGCTGCTAGGGCTGCCTGGTGTCAGACACCCATGGTGGGGCTGTGTCTGAGTCCCGCCCCTCTTGGCTGCCTGGGTGAGTGTTCTCCATTCCCAGATGGCCACTCGGGTGCTCCGGGGGCTCCAGTGCCTCCCAGGATTGGGTCTAAACCCCTCTGTCTCCTAGGCATCCTTCCCAAGCCCCAGCCTCCCCACCTGCCTCATTCCCCTGGCCCCAGACCCCACACCCCAACGCCCCCTGACTCTCCATGCTCCAGCCCCAAGGATGATCTTCAACTGCGCTTGCCCTTTCCTCTGCCGGACGCCTGACTAAGGCCAACCCTCCCTCTCTGTATGAAGTCCCCCCACCACCAACCTCTCCCACCCAGTTGATAAAGTCCCCTTGTTGCCTGCCCGGGTGCCTAACACCCCAACACCCAGTCCCTGCACCCCACACACTCCGCCATGTTGGATCAATGGACTCTGGTCCCCAGAATCCCTCCGGCTCCATGAAGGTGGAGGCAGGTCTCGGGCTCATGGTCCATCCCCAGAGCCTGCTACAGTGCCTGGCCCACAGTGGGCACCTTCTAAGATGTGGGTACATGGGTGGGGTCTTGCCCTAAGGCTCTGAGCTTGTGACCCCACAAGGAATTCAGACCCAGGTTGACCCGCAAGGATCGTCTCTTCTCCAGCTCTTCAAAAAGACTTGGCAGCTGAGGAACTTGGGAGGCAGGCCCTGGCTGAGCTCTGGAGGAAGAGCGTGGCCGTGGAGGAAGAAGAGTAAGCGAAGCCCAAGAGGTGAGAAACCGCTCGGGAGGTGGAGGCAGGAGGCCCGCAAGTTCACGGCCGGAAGCAGCCTGTGTCACTTAGCGAGCCCTTGTCTTAAAATTAAAAAATTTAAAAATGGGCTGAGGGTGCAGCTCAGTGGTAGAGCATTTGCAAAAGCATGTGTGAGGCCCTAGGTTCAGCCCCCAAGCACCACAATAAATAAATAATAAATTCATTCATTCATTCATTTGAAAAGAGAGAGAGATGAGAAAGGTGGGTTGGCTTGGGGAAGGAGGGCAGCTCAGGAGGCCAGGCACAGTGGCTTTCTGGAGGCACACATTGTACATGTCCTAATCTGGGGACTGGAGCCCTGGGGTCTAAATGTTGCTGCCATTGTTAGGTGCTGTCAAGTCGGTATCCAACTCATAACGACCCTGCGCACAACAGGTGAAACACTATTGTCAGTGCTTCTCTGCTGTTCATAGGGTTTTCAATGGCGGATTGATTTTTGGGAGTGGGTTGCCTGGTCCTTCTCCCAAGCCTACAGTATCTGGTGTTCCCAGGCGGTCTCCCATCCAAGTACTAACCAGGCCTGACCCTGCTTGGCTTCCGAGATCTGACGGGATCGGATGCCACAGGGCTACGGCTGCCGGCCGGGGTCTTAGTAGCCCTTGGAAAATGGCGTGGGGAGCTTCTGTGTCTTCTTATGAGAAGTGGGGCCCGTGCTGATGATTTATCCCGGCTGTGCTTTAGAAGTGTCGCTCTGGCCATGGCAGGACAGAGGTAGGAGAAGGGGTTGGACGTTCTGACCCCCTTCAGAGGCAGCACGTGCTGCCCCACCCCTGCAGCAGAGACCATCAGCAGCAGAGATCGGGGTAGGGTTGGAGTTGGAAGCTGACTGCTGGTCAGGAGTGGGGGCACCACACTGCCTGGAAGAGCAGGTGCCCTGGCCCCCGGCAGCAGGGTAATGGAGGAACGGTCATCTTGGAAATCACAGAGGTCACCTCCAGCTTGGCCTCACCGCTGGTGGCTGCCAGGTGATGATTCATTAGAAATCAGAAGGCGAGGAAGGAGACGTCGGCTAGGAGGCCCCCAACGTGGGAAAGCATTCCAAATAAATGGGTCCTTTGATCATTGGGGCGATTTCCGCCAAGGCTTGTTAGCTCCAAGAAGATCAAATGGGGATGATAATGAGCAATTTTCAGGTAGTGGGTGCAGCGTGCGAGGTGACAACCCAATTTAGTCCGATTCTTAATCACGTCAGAATCCCTGACTTGACGCTCTTTGCGGAGTCTATTACTCCATTACGCTGAGTGCTTTGCTGTCGACGGCCTCCTCATCTCCAGTCGTTAGAGGTATTTATGTCCATGCAATTTAATTAAAGTCTCGTGTTTAATGACACAATGTGCGCTAATGACTTCGCGTTGGTTGTTGAGGGTGGCTTTTTTCTTCCCTCCCCCCCCCCTTTTGCAACAAAGCAAAAATCTCATTGTGTCATTTGGCAAAGGCAAGGTGGAGGGCAGGGGCTGGGATGGACTGGGCGGAACTGCTGATGGATGGAGTGTGGGAGGCTTCCCAGAGAAGCGGGGAGACCTTTGGTCCCTTGCATCCTTGGTGCTGCACTGTGTGTCCCCACCATCTGAGGACAATCCCTGTCTCTGTAGCCCCACTGTGTGTGACAGACTTGGGCACCTGGGGATGATGCGCTGAAGGTGGTCTGCCTTGCTTGCTGTTGTCAGATGGTCCCCCCACATGGAGTGGGGGATGGCCCAAGGGCAGCAACACACAAAGTCCTGGCCCTGTTGCTAGAGTCCTTGGTGGTTTTGTTCTGAGCCCCCATCTGCAGAACCTGGATTAAGGAGGTCTCCGACTAGAGAGCCATTTGGTCTAACCTTGGACTACCCAGCCAGGACAATAGGCTGCCCTGGAGGATGTGGTCCACTCACAGTGTCCCAGGAAGGTAGAGCACGTGGCTCTGGGGTAACATCGCTGGTAGGGTCATGCTCGCCACCTTGGAGAATCATTTGTTCTCTCTGGGCCTCAGTTTCCTCATCTGTGCCGTGGGGCCAATGGAACCCAGTGAGGATGAGGAGGGGTAGAACAGGAACCTCCAAGCCTTTGCCTGGCCCGCCCCAGTGAAGAGCTCGAGGACCAGGGTGATGCTCTCTGCTCCTGGAAGTATGAAGCCAGGGTTGGAGCCCAGTGGTTTGTGACATTTGGTGTCTGGGCTGTCAAGGGTGAGGACAAGAGAGAAAGAAGCATCCTGCCAGTGTCTCAGGTGGCGATAGTGGGTTTACCACAGGCAGGTGGTAACTAACTGGCTGGGTCATAGTACTGTGTTAGATCTCGATCCATGGGGCTAGGTGGTTGACTAAGATCAGCACCCATTGTTGTTCTTAGCTACTGTTGAGTCCGTGTCCAACTCATAGTGACCCTATGTACAACAGACAAAACACTCTAGTCAGTGCTCCTCTGCTATTCATAGGGTTTTCCATGGCTGATTGTTTTTTTGGAAGTGGGTTGCCAGGTCCTTCTCCCAAACCTACAGCACCTGGTGTTCCCTGGCAGTCTCCCATCTAAGCACTAACCAGGTCAACCCTGCTTAGCCTCTGAGATCTGATGGGATCCAACACCAGAAACCACAGAAAGAGCAAAAACCATGAATACCTCCAAGGAGGACAGTCCAGGCCAAAGCCCACCCAGGGCTGGTGGGCCTGGGGCTGACCGTGTGGAGGCCTGAAGTCTCTGTGGGTGCCTGCTGGGCAGCAAAGAGCCAAGGAGCCACAGCTCCCGCTACTGAGGGTTCAGCTCTCCTCAGGACCATCAGGCGACAGTCTCCTCAGATGGCCAAGGACAACATGCAGCTCTCAGGGAGCTGGGGCTGGGGAGGTGGGGAGTCTGGGAATCTGGGGCTGCTGGGACCTGTGGGCCAAGACAGGGCAGAGGTCAAGGGCAGGAGATGTAGGCTACTGGGCTGATGATGACCCGGCCCTTCCATGTCCTAGAGCACACCACCTCACCAACTCGGGTCCTGCTTCACAGTTGTGGAAGCGGGACAAGACTAGGACCTGAATCCCTCAGGCTGTGAGGCAGAGTTGGTGGGATAATGCGTGCCAACGCTCAGGACGTGATCCATGAGGTTCAGTGAGTTCTGTTGCTGGGGGACCATGGCATTCTGGGTACTAACGCCTCACCTACAGAAGCCAGAGCTGGAATACCCAGAGAAGGTGCTGCTGGTCGGTCACCTGAAGGCTTTGAAGAGCCACGGGCCCGGAACATTTATTTCACTCCAACTCCATCCTTCTGTCTCCCCCTCATTCCCTTGCAGAGGCCAGATGCTTTCCTGTCACAAAGAGAGACCACCCTGCCGGGCGCAGTGGCGCACGCCTATAATCCCAGCGGCTCAGGAAGCAGAGGTGGGAGGATTGCAAGTTCAAGACCAGAGTCAGTCTGTGTAACTTAGCGAGACCCTGTCTCAAAAAAGTAAAAAAATGGGCTGAGGGTACAGCTCAGTGGTCCAGCACTTGCAGAGCATGCTGGGTTTAACCCCAGTACAAAAAGAGAGAGAGGGAGAGAGGGAGGGAGAGAGAGAGAGAGAGAGAGAGAGAGAGAGAGAGAGAGAGAGAGAGAGAGAGAGAGACCATCCTGAGAGCCTGTCTTCCTCTCTCAGTGGCGTGTGACATGGGAAAGAGGCCCAGGAGCCGCTGGGGGACTGCCCTACCCCTTACCCCCTTGAGGAAAGACATCACCGAGGCCTTGGTCTCCCCTGTCACCTCAGGTGGGATCAGGATCAGGGCCCAAGTCTATAAGGGAAGCGATGACCTTGGAGGAGACCTGGGGTGGGGGATCCTGCCCAGTGACAATGCTTTGCTCCAGGTGGAAGCAAACAGGACAACAGGGTTTTCTCTCCTAGTCCTTGAGATGGTGGGGCATCCCAGGTATTTCCGGACCACTCCCAGGCATTTGTTTCAATTTGTCATAAACCCAGAACATTCTGGAATCTGGCACCATCATATGGCCATGCAAGCTTAGTGCCCTTTCTGTCCTGTGGTGTCTCACCCCTCTGCCCCTGTCACCAAAGTTAATGTGTGGGACTCAGCCTTGAAGCCATAGAAAGCCAAATTGATGGAGTCCCTGTGAGGTACCAAGCGCCAGGTAGAAAAGTAGTGCCAGACTTCCTGCCTCATGGGACATGGACGCTAGAGGGGGCTGTTCAGGTCCGTGCAGGAAGTGCTAACAGAAAGGCAGGAGCTAAGCCGGGCATGATAGTGCACCTGTTATTCCAGCACTCAGGAGGTGGAGGCAGAAGGATTGAGAGTTCAAGGCCAGCCAGGGCTACATAATGAGACCCTGTCAAAAAAACAAAAAAGGGCCAGGCGCAATGGTGAAAGCCTGTAATCCCAGCAGCTGGGGAGGTGGAGGCAGGAGGATCACAAGTTCGAGAGCAGAGGCAGTCTGTATAATTTAGCAAAACCCTGTCTCAAAAGGTTAAAAAAAAATGGGCTGAGGGTGCAGCTCAGTGGTCCAGCACTTGCAGAGCATGCAAGCACAAGGCCCTGAGTTCAACCCCCAGTACCGTAAAAATAAATAAATAAATAAAGGCAGGTGCAGAGGGAGGGATACGGGCTGGGCCTTCCTGGATGAGTGGTCAGAGAAGGTTCTATGGGAAGGTGAGGGAGCCTGGGGTGTGGGAGAGGAGGGGAGTCCTGGGAGGAGAGTCACGTGCGTAAGGGCACAGGGTGCCAGTGAGAGAGTGGGAGCAGGTGGGGAGTCCTAGGACCTCAGGTAGGGTGCTTGAAGGAGGAAGGAGGGGAAGGAAAGCAGAGCAAAAGATGGGGTGTTTTGCAGCTGGCTCTTTGTATCTGGGGTTTCTGCATCTTTGGATTCACCCAACTATAGATTGGAAATTTTTATTAAAAAAAAAATTGCCTGTGTATAGAACATTGTATAGACCGCTTTCCTCGTCATTATTCCCCAAACAATATGCTGTAACAACTGTTTACATGGCGTTTACACTGCATTAGGTATTGTAATTATCTGGAGATGATTTAGAGTGTGCGGGAGGATGTGGTGGGTTCTATGCAAACACCACGCTGTTTTAGGAAAGGGACTTGAGCTGACCCAGATTTGGGTATCTGAGGGGGTGGGGGGTGGATCCTAGAACCAAGCCCCATGGATACCGAGGGTCAGCTGTACCATGGCTTTGCTGAGGAGTGGGGACCTCCCTCCTTGGGCAGATACCTTGCAGGTGTTTCTTCCTCCTGATCAGATGATACCCGGATGCTGCAGACTTGACCAAGGTCCACTGGGCCTCAGGAAGCCTTCTGAGGACTCTGACCCTGGGTCACCCAGGTGCAGGTCTTCTGTTGAGCCTGCCTGACACAGATTCCCACCCCTGCTCCCTCCAGCACCAAGGCCCTGGCTGAAGTCTAACCATGAGGAAGTGGAAGGATGGAGACCAAGATGCCAAGTGCCCGGGGATTCCAGAAGCAGGCTCACCTTTCCTGCTGTGGCAGAACCTTGGAAAATCACCACACAACGGCTTCAGAAAGTGTGGAACACAAAGCCGGGCGCAGTGGCACATGCCTGCAATCCCAGCGGCTAGAGAGGTGGAGGTGGGAGGATCACAAGTTCGAGACCAGAGGCAGTCTGCGTAACTTAGCGAGACTCTGTCTCAAAAAAGTAAAAAAATGGGCTGAGGGTGCAGCTCAGTGGTCCAGCACTTGCAGAGTATGCAGGCGCGAGGCCCTGGGCCTGGGTTCAACACCCAGTACTGCAAAACAAAACAAAATAAAACAAAAGAAAGTGTGGAACACAGAGGGCACCTTTGGATCCAAGGAGCTCTGGGACTCAAAAGCAGCAGCTGAAAGGTTTGGGGGGCAGTACTTCAAGGAAACAGATATCTTCCCCGACACTCACCAAGGCGTTCTCTCCCGTAACAAGATTCTTTATTCAACCAAACAAAGCAAGCCTCGAACTCTACAGAGCCAAGGGAGCTGTCAGGTGCTGTTTTGGGCAGAAATGAAAGAGCTTGCCAGAGCGAAAGCACATAAAAGCCGAAGGTCAAGGCAGGGCCCCTTCCAGTGGCTCTGCGGTGTGCGGGACGTTTGTGATGACCACCTCGCCACACAGCACTGCTCTCGGGGAGGTGGGGTGCGCTGGCCACTGGAAAAGGAATGTGACTGGCCTCTCCTCCATCCTTGGCAGCACCCAGCCATCCTTGAGGTCTTTCTCTGAATGGCAAAATGAGGACACTACCCTCGCAAACTCAAGTCTTTCCAGGCTGGGGTGCCAAGGCAAAGAAACAGTGCTAGCACTCTCCAGGACCCCTTAAAAAACCCAGCCGACCTCACACCTGAATGACTCTTCTCCCTTTTCCTTCATTCTCCCTTCCCCCCACCGTCTTGGCCCTTTTCCTCCGGTCCTCTGGGAATGGGACCGTTCTGGAGACTTAGGCTAGGTTGGAGACATGTGCATCTTTGTTTATACAAGTAAAGAATCAGGACCGTGATTAAGTGGAATCGGCTCTTTATCTTCATCGCCACTGTGATTTCTCCGGAGAGGGCAAGAGGAGAGTCTTGTCTTTACATGTTATGCATGGATCATTGGGCAAGCAGGCACGGACAGGCTCAGCCTTGTTCCTCGAGAATACGAAGGCACTTTGTGTGCATATGTGGAGGCGGCTCGGACACCATATAACCCGGATACAAAAGCCACTTGGAACTAAGCCACAGAAAGCCAGAAGCTCAATGGAGACTCACAAACACTGTGGTAGCTGTATGAACTGGGTTCATCCCTTTATAAGCCCCTCGGATTGGGAAAGCTGAAGACACCCATGTCCTCTTATGATATGAAGAAGAAAAGACCTAATATGAGAAAGAAAAGCCTAATTAAACCCTGGCTACTTGAAGACTTGGGAGTTTACATTCTCTGCTCCTCTAAATCAAGGAATAGGACTGCACTTCCTTATCTAAGGAAAGCCAGGAGCTCCTCTCTCTAGACACAGAGCAGCTGCAATAAATTCCTTCCCATAGGGACATAGCCCCTGGTATCTAAAAGTTGCCTTTTCAAAGATTTGTGGGCCAGGACTATCTGCTTGGACTGCTCTGTAACACTTGCAGACTGCTTAAAGTAACCAATCAGAGAGAAGCACACAGATCCCTTGGTCCACTAGTCTGTAAGTCCTATATAAGAGACAGGACAGAATAATTTGGGGAGCACAGCCTTTTGACACTAGAAATTGTAGCTGTTGTTCTGCCAACAATATAGCCTCTTCCTTTAATTTTTTTTTCCGGTACTAGGGATTGAACCCAGGGCCTCTGGCTTGCATGCTTTGCAGATGCTGTACCACTGAGCTGCACCCCCAGCCCATTTTTTTTTACTTTTTTGAGACAGGGTCTCTCTAAATTATGCAGACTGCCTCTAGTCTCGAACTTGTGATCCTCTTGCCTCTGCGTCCCAAGCTGCTGGGATTATAGGCGTGCACCACCATGCCTGGCTCTCTTCCTCTAATTAATGCTGGTGTTGCGGTGATTCTTTCTTTCTGGTGGGCCTTGCTTCCTGCAACACTGTGATTTGAAATAAACTCTCAGATGTATGACAAAAGTACTTGTCAGACCATTCACAGAAGCATTGCATCTCCCAACCAAATAATAGAACAGATATGTAGTAATGTAGTCATATAGTAGAATACTATACAACAAGGAAAATAAGTGAAATATAGGTAGAAGCAATAATGTGCACCTCATAAACAAAATGTAAATTAAAAGAAGATCCCAAAAGCGCCCTACGTTATGACTGTGCTTCCACAAATCTCAGGCAAACTAAACTAAACTATATTCTAGGCATGGATATGCAAGGCATAGAACCATTAAGAAAAGTCAGGAGCTTATAATCACCAATGCCAGGATGGTGGTGACAGTTGAGTAAGGGGCAGAGATAACAAGAAAGGACGCACAAGTCTTTGGGAGATGACAAAGTTTCATCTCCTGGCCTGGAAGGGGTTGTACAGGACTCACTTTTGGCTTACTTATGAAACTGGGCTGCACTGTTTTACTTTTATGGATTTTTCTGCAAGCAATAGATCATAAGGAAAATGTGATTTCTTAAGGGCAGGGTGCCTGCAGCTGTAGCCCTGTGGCATTCGATCCTGTCAGATCTCGGAAGCTAAGCAGGGTCGGGCCTGGTTAGTACCTGGATGGGAGACCGCCTGGGAACACCAGAAGCTGTAGGCTTGGGAGAAGGACCTGGCAACCCCCTCCCAAACTCAATCTGCCATTGAAAACCCTATGAACAGCAGAGAAGCACGGACAATAGTGTTTCCCCTGTTGTACAGAGGGTCACTATGAGTCAGATACCGACTTGACGGCACCTAACAACAATAAGGGCAGGGTCATAGTTTCAATCGAAAATGTTCTCCAACATTGAACATTTGGTCCTCAGCTGGTGGTGCTGTTTGAGGAGGCTGTGGAACTTTGAGACGGCCTCAAGCTTTGCAGAAGTAGGTCACTTAGGGCAGGCTTTGGGGGTTTTCCCTGGAGCCCTGGTTCCGGTTGCTCTCTGCTTCCTGATCGCCAAGATGTGAGGTTCTCCGCCACGGCCCCACCATGCCTGCTCTGCTGCCGCGCCGCCTCTCTCTGTGATGTGAGATTCTCTAACAATGAACCCCCAATAAATGTTTCCTCCCAGCTGACTAACATGGACATCTACAGGCAGTAGGGGTGTTTGCCTTAGAGAGAACATGGTGTCTTAGTCCCTTTTCTGTTGCTCTAACAAAATCCCTGGGCTGGGATTTGGCTCAGTTGGTAGAGCGCTGCACTGCAGTCTCTGAGGTCCCAGGTTCAATTCCCAGCACTGCAAAAATGGGAGAAGGGCCTGGCAATCTACTCCCAAGGCAATCCCGAAATAGTCAGCCATTGAAAACCCACGTGAGGGTTGCTGTGAGTTGGATACCGACTTGACAGCACCTAACAACAACAACAACAACAAAATACCTGAGTTAGTGTAACTTACAAAGAGTTGAAGCTTATTATCTGGTTGTAGTGGTGCACATCTGTAATCCCAGCGCTCAGGAGGCTGGAGGCAGGAGGATTATGAGTTTAAGACCAGCCTGGGCTACACAGCGAGACCCTGATTCAAAAATAATAAAAAAATTAGAATTGTATTTAGCTTGTGGGGTTCTGGGGGTTGGGAAGTGCAGTGGCATGGCCCTGGCATCCGATCAGCGCCTGGTGAGCCCCTTCTTTACACAAGATAACATGGTGAGATGGAGCACATGTGCCAGGGAGAGCTTGATTTTGTACTAAAGCCATTCCCCTGGTAAAGCATTAATCCACGCGTAGATGAATCCGTTCATGAAGGCAGACCCTTCATGTCCCGGAGCCCCTTCAGAAGTGCCATTCCTCAGCACTGCAGCATTGAGGACCAGGTTTCCAACACATACAATTTGGCCGGTGAGTGAAAACTAGAGAACATGGGGATAAATGTGAACCTTGTCTTGCAACATTTTAAATGCTGGGATGTGACAGACAGATCATAATCTTTGTACAGAATCACAAAAGAAAGCAGAGATCAGGACCAAAGCATAGATGTTTCCAAAGGACAGGTTTGCCTCAATACAAAGAAGCATTGCCAATAACCAGAATGTTCCAAGATGGAGTCCCCTTTTGGAGGAAAGGCTAAGTCTCTATTTAATTAAAAGGCTCCATGGCAGGTCGATGGGAGCCTTGGCAAGGATCTCAGAGGATGAGTCAGAGAGACCCAAGGCAGGCAGGGTTGGCCAGCGCCAGAGGTGAGGGCAGCATGGATGAGTGGGGGGTTGGGATCTGCCACACTTGAGGTTGATATCCCATTTCTACCACTAATTAGGTAAATGACCTTGGGAAAGTTACCTGAGCTCTCCGCGCTTCATTTCCTCAACTGAAAATGGCGCCACATAAAAATGACTTAGTACAGAGCCTGACATTTAGTGAGCCCTTGATAAACAATGATCACTATTATTAATAAAAAGATTCTTCCAAACTTTACACATTAAGAAGCCCCACATCCATGAGTTGTTGTTGTTAGGTGCCATCAAGTCAGGTCTGACTCATAGGGACCTTATGTACATCAAAATGAAACACTCCCCAATTCTGTGCCAGGCACATGATCTTACTTTTATGTTTAAGCCCATTGTTGCAGACACTGTGTCAATACACCTAGTTAAGGGTTTTCCTCTTTTTTCCTTGACGTGCGATTCTCCCAAACATAATGTCCTTCTCCAGGGATTGGTCCTTTCTGACTACATGTCCAAAATATGTAAGACACAGTCTAGCCATCCTGCTTTCAAGGAGAACTATGGTTGTACTTTTTCTAGGACAGATTTGTTGGTTCTTTTGGCAGTCTATGGTATATTAAATAGACGTCTCCAGCACCACAATTCAAAAGCACCAATTCTTTTTCTGACTCCCTTGTTCAATGTCCAACTGTCACAACCATGTGATGCAACTGAAAATACCATAGCATGAGTCAGGCACATCTTTGTCTTCAATGTGACATCTTTACTTTTCAATACTTTATTGTTGTTGTTGTTGTTGTTGTTAGGTGCCGTCGAGTTGGTATCCGACTCATAGCGACCCTCATAGGGTTTTCAATGGCTGACTGTTTCAGGATTGCCTTGGGAGTGGATTGCCAGGTCCTTCTCCCATTTTTGCAGTGCTGGGAATTGAACTCGGGACCTCAGAGACTGCAGTGCAGCGCTCTACCAACTGAGCCAAATCCCAGTCCCTTTCAATACTTTAAAGAGGTCTTTTGCCACAGCTTTTCCCAATATGATGTGTCTTTTGCTCTCTTGACTGCTGCTTCCACGGGTGTTGATTGGAGAACCAAGTAAAGCAACAACTTCAATATTTTCTACAGTTATCCTGAAATTGCTTACTGACCCAGTTGTGAGGATTTTTGTTTTATTGATGTTGAGGTGCAATCCATAGTAAAGGTGTGTTCTGTGATCTTCATCAGTAAATGTTTCAAATCCTCTTCACTTTCAGCAAAAAGAGTTTTGTCATATGCATAATGCAGGTTGTTAATGAGCCTTCCTCTAATCATGATGCTGTGTTCTTCTTCATAAAGTCCAGCTTTTTGGATTATTTTCTCAAGATAGAGATTGAAGAGATATGGTGAAAGGATACAGCCCTAATGCACACCTTTCTCCACGTTAAACCAGGTGGTGTTTCCTTGTTCTGTTTGAGAAAGTGCCTCCTGGTCCACATACAGATTCCTCATGAGTATAATTAAGTGCTCTGGTATTGCAATTTTTAGTGTTATCCATACTTTGTTATGATCCACACAGTCAAATGCCTTTGCATAGTTGATAAAACATAGAGAGATAACTTTCTGTTATTCTCTGCTTACAGCTAATATCCATCTAACAACAGCAATGATGTCCCTGGTTCCATGCTCTCTTCTGGATCTGGCTTGATTTTCTGGCAGATCCCTGTCTATATATTGCTGCAGTTACTTTTGAATGATCTTTAGCAAAATTTTGCTTACTTGTGATATTAATGATATTGTTCAATAGTTTCCACATTTGGTTGGATCCCCTTTCTTCGGAATACGCACAAATATGAATCTCTTCTAGGTAGCTGGCCAGGTAGCTGTTTTCCAAATCTCTTGGCATAAATGAGTGAGTACCTCCAGTGATGCATCTGTTTGTTGAAACATCTTTATTGGTATTCCATCAATTCCTGGAGCCTTGTGTTTCGCTATTTCCTTCAAGGTAGCTTCCACTTCCTCCTTCAGTACCATTGGTTCCTGATCACATGCAATATCTTGAAATGGTTGGTCATCCACCAATTCTTTTTAGTGTAATGACTCTGTGTATTCCTTCCATCTTCTTTTATGTTTCCTGCATTGTTTAACATTTTCCCTCTAGAATCCTTCACTATTGCCAGTCAAGGCTTGAATTTTTCTTTAATTCCTTAATCTTGAAGGAAACAGAGCATGTTCTTGCCTTTTGATTTTCTATCTCCAGTTCTTTGCACATGTCATTATAATATTTGACTTTGTCTTCTCGAGCTGCCCTTTGAAGTATTCTATTTAGTTCCTTAACTTCACCATGTCTTCTTTTTACTTTAGCTGCTTGCCATGCAAGGACAAGTTTAAGAGTCTCTTTTGACCTGCCCATTTTTTTTTCCTGTCTTTTAAATTACCTTTCCTTTTCCTCATGAGTGATAGCTTTGATGTCATGCCACAACTCTTCTGGTCTTCTGTCATTCGTGACTAATGCATTAAGCCTGTTCTTGATGTAGTCTCTGAACTCAGGTGGGATACACTGAAGGTCATACCTTGGCTCTCATGCAGTTGTTCTAATTTTCTTCAGTTTCAGTTTGAACCTGCATATGGGCAGTTGATGGTCTGATCCACAATCAGCACCTGGTCTTGTTCTGACATTTGATATTGAGGTTTTCCATAGTCTCTTTCTACAAACATAATCAATTTGGTTTCTTTATGTTCTGTGTGGTGAATTCCATGTGTATAGTCACCATTTATGTTGGTGAAAAATGTATTTGCAATGAAAACATCATTGTTCTGACAAAATTCTATCATGCGATCTCCAGGATCTTTTCTGTCACTAAGGCCATATTTTCCAACTATTGAGTTTTTTTCTTTGCTTCCAACTTTTGCATTCCAGTCACCAGTAATTATCAGTACATCCTGATTGTAAATTCAATCTATTTCAGATTGCAGGAGCTAGCAAAAATCTTCCTTATCATCATTTATAGCCTTAGTGATGGGTGTGTAAATGTGGATAATAGTCATATTAACTGGCTTTTCTTATAGGTGCGTGGATATTATTCTACCACTGACAGCATTATACTTCAGGATAGATCCTGAGATGTCTTTTCTGATGATGAATGCAATCCCATTTCTCTTTAATTTGCCATTCCCAGCATAGTAGACCATATGGTTATCTGACTCACAACAGCCCATGCCAGTCCATTTTAGCTCACTGATGCCTAGAATGTTGATGTGTATGTGCTCCATCTCCCTTTTGACGATTTCTAATTTTCCTAGATTCATACCACATACATTCCATGTTCCAATTATTAAGGGATGTTTACAGTTTTTCCTTCTCATTTTGAGTCATGCCACATCAGCAAATGGAGGTCCCTGGGGCTTTACTCCATTTTTATCATTAAGGTTGGCTCTGCTTTGAGGCTGCAAATCTTCCTCAGTTGTCTTTTGAGTGCCTTCCCATCTGGGGAGCTCATTTTCTGGCATGATATCTGACAGTGCTTCTCTACTATTCATAGGGTTTTCACTGGCTAATTGTTTTGGGAGTAGGCTGCCAGGTCCTACTCCCTAGTCTGTCTCAAGCTGGAAGCTCAGTTGAAACCTGTCCACCATGGGTGACCCTGCTGGCATCTGTAATACCGGTAGCATAGCTTTCAGCATCACAGCAACATGCAAGTCGCCACAGTATGACAAACTGACAGACACGTGCGGGACATCCATGAATACAGGTATTAAACTGGTCAGGTTTTTGTTGCAATAAAACTGCATCCCAACCCAAAATCACAATGGCTGGCAAACAATCACTCCTGTAGTGTGTACTGATGGGTCTGTGGGGCAGCCACAGCTCGGCAGTTTGGGGCCCTAGATTTTGGGATCCAGCTTTAGGTTAGGTTAAGGGATCCTGCACAGGGCTCTCATCCTAAGACCAGGCAGCCCGGGACAGGCTCTGAGCATGGTGGAGGACAGGAAGCTTGCAAAAGACGAGTAGAAATGCACAATATGAGCATCTTGCTGTCACTTTCTCATACATACCAGCACCACCCATGGGTATAAGGGCCACGCAAAAAGCATCAGTGGTGCAGAAGCCTGAGCAATGTTTACTCCCCATGTAGCCCCACGGCAAAGGGAACAATGGTCCCATCTACCCCATGCTAGGACCTGGCTTCTACGAGCTGCTCTTGGGATGGGTGAGTGGGTGAGGGAATGGTGGCGGCCACGTGGCCTGCCTGACAGGAAGCCACGGTGACTGGGTGTTCACGGAAGGCTGGGAGGAAGGCAGGTTGAGACCAGCAGTGCGGAATGCTTAAGAGTGATTTTGTCCAATATAAAAAACTGTATTTAAACGAAAATCTTCCACAACCACGGGGCTATAAAATATCAGGTTCAAAAACCTCAGCCTAATGGTTAACAGTGAAAATGTGATTTTCCTGTTTTATTGGCTTATACAATAAAAACCATTGCACAGCTGATTAGTTTTAATGTTTCACGGGATGTCACGGAGGAGGTACATTGCGAGCTCTGCTGGCTTATTTTCCTAATTCTTTTTGGCCAAAAGACCCCTGAGACTCACCCATCCCTCAGCTGGAACTCGTTGGGTTTTTCACTCCGGAAGTCCCGGGCAAACCGGGCTCTCTGCACGAGGCCCCAATTTGCCCCCCTGTCCCACAGAGGTAAACGGACACCAGGCAACCAGAGCCTGGGCTCAGGGAAGGCAGGAAGCCAGGCACAAGCGAGCGCAGTGTGGTCCTGTCTGCCTTTGCAGACTTTTAACTGGTTCAACTAGGCCCTGGCCCAGCGGGAACCCCTCCCTCACGGTAGCATGGCCCCCAGGGCGGCAGTTCTGTCACAGAGGAGAGGACACTGGTTAGGGATGTGTCCTGCCATCTTGGAACCACTTCCTGAGGAGCCTGGCGGGGGAGCCCGTTATTCACAGTGCTTCCTGAGATGGGTGGGCAGGCTCCCCCGCCCCCAGGGGGCTTGCTGTTTGGGAGTGAGGAGGACTCCTTAGCCTGGAAGGAGAGCAAGACGGAGCCACACCGCCTGGTCCAGATCAAAGGCTGCCCTGACCTAAGTGGGGTGGGTGGGTTCCCCGTGTGCCGCTGACTTTCTGTGGGAGTGAGAGAGACGGCCATTCACTTCCACCCCTTGTTTCCAAGGGGTGGCCCTGGGTTTAAGGACCCTGAAGCCCCATGGCTAAGACCCGAAGGCCCTGCATCTGCAGTGAATGCAGCTCCAGACGGAGATGCCTGCGTGACCTCGGGAAAGCTCTGTGCCTCGTTTCCTTCGCATCAGCTCCTAGGGCTGCTGGAGGAAGACGTCAGCTCACAGACCTGCAGCTGGGAGGGAACCACTCCCCGCCCCCACCGGTGATCGCGACTGTTGTTATTGTTCCAGCCTAAGACGCTGACCCCCTTTGCTCCTTTTTAAACACAATTTATGTTCCCGGGCGGTGAGAGCCGTGGGGCGGACCGCGTGAGTGCGTGATGTATGAGCCAGAGGCCTCGGTGCTTGCACATGCCAGGCAGAGGGGCCAAGGCACGCGGCAGCTGGACAAGACCCAGCAGAGAGCTGCAGACTCGAGTCAAGTGCTGCAGGAAGACTCCTCCTGGCAAGAAAGGCGGATGGCAGGTGTTCTTCCCGAGCAGGGCGGCAGAGGTCACAGAGCTGGATTCCCATACTGCTCACCCAACAGTGAGGAGTTTGGGAGGTGAGATGTGGGCTGAGCTTCTGGCTGATTACATGGGAGGCAGAGAGCTGGAAGGATCTTCCCCCACCTGGCCAAAGCTGGGCATCTTTACCCAGCAGCTGAGATTCAAACCCAGTGTGCGTTTCTGTCTTGTAAAGTTCACATTGCTCGTTGCGCCTCCCTCAGCACACGATTAGGAGAAGGACCTGGCAACCCACTCCCAAAAATCAATCTGCTATTGAAAGCCCTATGAATAGCAGAGAAGCAGTAACAATACTGTTTCACCTGTTGTACATAGGGTTGCTATGAATCAGATACCGACTTGACAGCACCTAACAACAACAAACAGGCAATAAAGGCAACCCTGGGGTTCCTTGAGACCTGAGTTGGGGTTGGGGGAAGTGTGACAAACTTCAAGGAAATCCCAGGGAAATTAAGTCAACACCCCAGTGTGTCCTATACAACCTTGAAAATGTGAGCCTCAGTTTCCCATCTCCTCATAAGGAGTCGGTGAGAGTGTATTAATGAAAACCACCAGACTCTGTCCCCAAGGCCACAGTGCTCTGACATCTGATGATCTAAAAATTATTGAAAAAGCCAATTCTAGCCTACAGAGCGCTTTCCCTCTCCATGACACTGGACATCCTGCCTGCCGGACCTTTATTTCCTGAAGTAAATCGTGGAAGTCCTGGGGCTCGTCACAGCCAATAGAACAAAGCGATGCAAGGAGTGGATTATCGAGTGACTGGAGGTCGGCAGCCTCGTGGCCTTCTCGTGGCGGTTTGGGAACAGTTTCCATCTGACTGGACGTCTCTGTTGAAGGGGATGTGGGTGGGGGCAGCTGCACAGATCTCCGCTCTGCGGCTCACCTCCGTTAGTCAGGATGAGGTGAGCGATGCTGCAGTAACCACGGCCCCCATCTTCCATGGCTCACATGGGCCGAGGTTGCTGCTTCCTCTCGCTGTTCGCCCACCGCACCCAGGGCTCTGAGCTGCCTCTCCTTTGCCCCAGGCCCCAGGCTGATGGGCCCTCATGTCTACTTGTGCAGTCCCCACAGTAGGGGGCAGGGATTGCTTCAGGGTCTTGTACCTGTCATTACGGGCTGCAGCCCAGAAGTGGCATATCGCATGTCCCCTGCTGACTCAATGCTCCAGCCACCACGGTGGGGCCAGGAAACACAAGGCTACCATTTGCCCAGGAGGTGGAATGGGAAGCCTGTGATGCACAGCAGCCGCGCCCACCACATCCCTCCTCTGAGCCCCATGCCTGCGCCTTCCACCCCAGCCCGAGGGGCTTTGCCTCGGCCAGGACTGTGGCCTCCCCACCTGAGGCAGCACCCTGAACGTGCCTCTGTGTCTGTGTCTGTGCAAGTGTGGGAATGCAGGTGCACACACACACACCTGCGAGCGCACAAGAGAAAGAGAGAGGGAGGCAGAGAGAGGAGGGAGGGATGGAGGGGGAGAGAGGGGGAGGGAAGGAGGGGGG
>VMDO01000854.1:0-145680 GCA_007922755.1 Pedetes capensis
CAGCTCAGTGGTCCAGCACTTGCAAAGCATACAAGTGTGAGTCCCTGGGCTCAACCCCCAGTACCACAAGAAAAAATAAAGAAAAAGAAAATATTTCTTCCTCTTCAGTTTTTTGCAAGAGTTTGAAAAAGATTGATACTGGTTCCTCTTTAAAGGTTTGATAGAATTCAGCAGTGAAGCAATCAAAAATAAGATATTTCAACCTTTTCCTGCGTGACCTACAATTTCATATAGATCTGCTAATGATACAGATGTGAAGATTTGGTTTTTGATCACATAGATAGATGATACTTGGCCACTTTCCTTGCAGAATTGGAAGGAAGTCATAGAATCTAGAAGTCAACTGTAAGAGGTTCATTTGGTTCCTTTGTGAAGAGAAATTCAAGATATTTGGCTAAGGTTAAAGTAACAACCCAAGAGCAATAGATATTCAAAAAGAACGGAAAAAATAGAAATCTTACTTCATGTACATATCTTTATAAATGAGTTTTTTCCCCTCTAGTCCAGCTTGAGTTCAGCAGACCCAATTTCACTTAACATTCCAATGAATATACCATCAGTCCTTGGTTGACTTAATCTCTGACAATCTAGAACATGTTTTATTGGTATTTAGTGATCTTAATAGCCTCAGTAGCCCCTATAGGAGCACCCTGATCACAGTGAAGAGGTATATTCAATGACAAAAATAATTATGATTGTTCTCTACATTCTCTATTTAGGACTAAGGGTACACATTGAGTCTTAGCAAATTATATATGGATGCACTGCCATTTGTTAATCTTGAAAATATAGGTAATACACAATAGCAACTTTGTCTCACCAAAGGGCATATATTCACCATGTCTACTTGTGATGAAAAACTGTTCCCAAAATTAGTTCATCAAGGAATCTCTTCCGCTGGATCTTTCTTGTTAAAGGGAGAATTCTCAGGTATTCTAATTATCTGAAGAGATCACTGAATGACACAATGCTCCCCAAAAGACAGAAGTAGTGAGATTAAAACAAAGGTAGGAATTTCTATGCTGGAAAAACAACGTGAAAGATACGTATTGACTATAAAAGATAATCATTGCCATTCTTGGAATTTTAAAGTACAGCCAACCAACCATCTCACAGAACAAAGTTCTTGTACATTGAGAGGAATAACCTTAATTTTCTTAAGAAAGAAATTTCCCACCTGCAGAAGAGCCTCTGAATACTGTATTGGAGGTGAATTGGAAAGGCTTCCCTTCTTTTACTTCCTGAGCTTATCAAGGCTAATTGTTACCTTGTCCTCCTCTGCAAGGAAATCTATGAGTTAGGGATCCACAATATTCGGGTATAATTGGGTTGTAGATGTTTTTATGCCCTGTACTGATGTTTCAGAAGGCAGGTAGGCTAGGGTAGTGGTTTCCACACCCAGAGAGTACTCTGTGGGTGCCAGTGTCAGGGCTCTGGACAATCACACCCTCACATGTGCACACACTTTGCAGAAAGCCATCGTGATGTGTTTTATTTGTTATTTGCACATCAACAAAACATTTATTTGACAGTGCATTTCAGGGATAAAACAAAGTGAGAAAGCCATGGTCTAGAGGGTGGGAGTCTGGGAAGGAAAAAGAGGAGTTAGAGATTAGAAGCTATGAGAAATAATGCTGCAACACAGGGCAGAGGAGGCGAAAACATTGATTTGGAGCTCTTCCAAAATCTGTGGGTCCACAAAAACATGAAGATGTTTTAGGGATGAGTATAGTGGACTTGGAACATGGCCAGGGTGGACCCAAGCCAGAGAGAGATGACCCGGGGTCTATGTGTCTAAATCAAAAAAAAGACACACCAGGAAAATTCCCTAAATTCTACCTACTTAGGAAAAAACATGTCCTTCAGATGAGCAAGTACAAACTGCAGCTGAAATTAAACCTAGCAAGGATTTTATTTTTCTGCTCATTGTAAAGACAAGCTGAGAGGAACTGCTTAGGACTTGAGCCGAGACTAGAGTTTCTGATTAAAAGGGAACTGAGTGAAACCTGCTTCATATGCTTTAAATTTAACTTTATTATTTTCATTCAACAGATATTCACTGGAGTTCTACTATGTGACAGACTTTTCTAGGCAGTGGGGATTCGAAGGAAAGAGCTTTGCTCCCATGGAACTCATGTTCCAATGGGAGGAGATAAACAATAAAGAAAGAAAGAAGAAATTGAGATGGTGTTATAAAGGAGATAAATGGTGGTATAACAAATGCCTGTAAGGAGGGTGGATGGTAATTTAGGTATAGTTCAATTTGTTCTCTAAATGGATCACTGTAGCTGCTCTATGAAGTGCATTGTGATGAAAACAGAGATCAGAGAAGACCACGTGGTAATTTTGAACTTGGTGGACTCAGATAGCAGCAAGTAATGTAGAGAAAAATGAAGTATGAACAGACCTAAGATAACTTCTGTAGGTGGCTCTTTCATTACAGGGAAATGTATACTTTAAACTGCCCAGCCAGGCTGTAGTAGAGTGATATCCTGCAAGAATAGCTCTACTGCACTACAGCTTTGACTTGGTAAGATGTACCCTGTAAGAGAACCCAATGGCCTTGTCTTCTTTCTGGGTACCAGGTGACTGATATTTAGAAGGTTTTACCCCACCCAGCTACCTGTATGTAACAAAACATCAAGGACCCTTTTAACCTGGAACCTAGTAAATATGACAAGAGAATTTTTAGAGGTTGAATCCAGTTTGTGAAAACATCTGTATGCAGCCTCCCAAGCATATGCAATAACCCTTACAACCCTTGTATGGACCTCCAGGTTCTTTCTGATGATCTGCTGAAAACTCCAAACAGCACCCTTCTCCATCCAGGGTGGATGCTCGCAGATCCTGTGTTCCTTTTGCCCTAGAGTCTTACTTGGATTCAGGTGGTTTCTCATTTCTAGGTCCTAGGAATGACTATGTGATGGCCGATTTGCAGCCCATCTGTGGGGGCCAAGGATCTCTGTGTTGGTAGTTGCCTGCTGCTTAAACTGGGGAAAGTTTCCAAGACATTTTGTTGGGAAATGTATCTTTCCAGTTTGTAGGCAACCAGCAAACTTCCTGTGTAACACTTAAAAATCCCCCAGTGTCAGTGGCTAAGAATAGTACAGTTCTTTCCCACTGTGTAGGTTTTTTTCCTATGAAAGAGAACACAGAAAATTGATAAGAGATTGTTTCTCAAACAGAATCTCTGCAAGTGAAATCCTTGGCCCTTAGGTAGTTGGCCCAACATGGTACCCATCCATTTAAATAATACACTGACCAAGACGTCTTTAAAATTGAAATTCAATTTTTATTTTTTGTGACTGAGACAACACTTAGTTATCAAAACAGGGATCAGAGGCAGCTATCATTTTTGACAGTCATAAGTCAGCTTCTTTTAAGAGAGTAAATCAGTGATCCTGTGAGTAGAGAAGAACCCATCAAAACTTCTGTGAACCCCTTCATTTAAAAAAATTGCAGTACCCAGTCCAACTAGAGGGCTTTCTCTTCCTTCCTGGTCTTGCTCTCGTTGACTAGCAATGACACTAAAGTTCAAAGGACAGTAATGAAATCACATTGCTCTCTCTATTCTTTGACACTCCTAACAAACATCAGTTTTTTTCCCAGGCAGGAGGATCCTCACTTCTAAAGAGCTAATTTATAAATATCATTGCCTGGTCCTACAAAATGAATACAGTTCTAATTAGAATGAGAAGCCATGATGTTGGCATCAGTATCATCTCATTGATAGTGTGTGGTTTACAGCCCCACCAAATTGTTATCATGTGGATTTTATCCTACCATTTAAAACCAATTATCCCTCTAAAACTACTTTTATAATAACTGCTAGGATCTGCAATTTTTTTAAATGAAGGGCTTCACAGAAGTTTTGATGGGTTCTTCTCTACTCACAGGATCACTGATTTACTCTCTTAAAAGAAGCTGACTTATGGCTGTCAAAAATGATAGCTGCCTCTGATCCCTGTTTTGATAACTAAATGTTATCTCAGTCACAAAAAATAAAAATTGAATTTTAATTTTAAAGACGTCTTGGTCAGTGTACTATGTAAATGTTAAAATACATGTTACTTTCTCCCCAAATCCTGACCATTGGAGTCATTTGACATTTTACATATCTAGAAGTATCTTAAGAAAGAAAATTAAGACCTTAAGGCAGAAGCATGTCTTGTATAAAGGATTCAAGTGCGGCAATGAGCATGAGCTCTGACAACCACTAGATAAACTCGGAAGTCAGGGGAAATAATCAAGATACTAAGACACATGTTTTAATCAGTCACAGTGGAATGGTTACCAGGCTGGAACTCATTAAAGGTAGTAGTATATTCCAGGCAGCTATATTGAGCTTGCAAACATCCTAGAAGCTAGTGAAATCATATGTATCCAGTTTCCTAAGACACTTTACCAGCTCAGTAGACTAGGTTCTTATTTTGCCTTGCGCCAAAGTTCAATAGTGCTTAGACACATCTGCAAGGATAAAGATATTGAAGTTGAACCAGCTTGCAGAGTCAACTCACTATATAGAAAGACTCCTATTACTGTTTTCTTGCCTCATTAACAAAAACAGCATCCCACGTAGTAAAGAAAATCTCAGTAGATTGATACTGGAAAATTCAAATTACCATTTCCTTCATAGCCAGTAGTAATTCCCTGCTGAAGGCAGATAGATTTAGATGCTTTGAAACACACTTAATTCAAAACACTGCATGTTTATACTTCGGAATAGTTGGTCCCATGATGTATGAACTCAGATGTACTTGTTTGCTTCAAAGTGAAACAAGAATTCTAATTACCTTTTAATAGGAAAAGAAGGGAGTTGGCAAGAATATAAATGAAATTATCTTTTTATTTCTGGTTACTTGGTGATTAGGTTTTTAATGCAGATTTACAGCTGAAAAGTAGTTTCTGATAGAAAGGCTAGCTAGGTAGTATTGGCTACAGAGTATCCATGAAAAGAGAGAGTCTTCTATCCAGGGAACTGCTTACTTAACATTTAATGACGGTCACAGAGTGACAGAAAATAAATCTTTCAAACTGATAATAATTGTACATTTTTCTTTGGTTCTTAATAACATTGTTTATATTTCATTATGTTTTTACTTATGATAATGTTGTTGTCGTTAGGTGTCCTGGTGGAGTCAGGTCCAACCCATAACAACCCTATATACAACAGAACACTCCCCAACACTGTGCCATGCTAGGCACTATGTCAGTGCTTCTCTGCTATTCATAGGCTTTCAATGACTGATTATTTCAGCATTGCTTCGAGAGTGGATTGCCACACCCTTCTCCCATTTTTGCAGTGCTGGGATCAAACTCAGGGCCTCAGAGAGCACAGAGCAGCACTCTACCAACTGAACTAAACCGTAGCCCCATTTGATAATGAGCCACCATAAATGCACATGTGCCTTTGCACTCACACTGAATGTAAGTTCCCCTTTTATTTATAATCCCTTAGTAGGGATATAACACACTCTTGAAACTGAAAGCATTAAGCTTATGATAGCACACTTTATGGGCTGGGATTTAGCTCAGTGGGTAGAGCACTGTGCTGCAGTCTCTGAGGTCCCGAGTTCAATTCCCAGCGCCACAAAAATGGGAGAAGGACCTGGCAATCCACTCCCAAGGCAATCCCGAAACAGTCAGCCATTGAAAGCCCTATGAGGGTCGCTATGAGTCGGATACCGACTTGACGGCACCTAACAACAACAACAACAAGCACACTTTATAGCCTTCCTTTGTATTTACCATGGAACGGAGTCTTGGAAGCGTGGAAGACTCCATCCATCCCCAAATTGTGTGGCATATTTTTCCTGATGACAGTTGCCTGCTTTACCAACTGTAAAGCTGGTGCCAGGAACTTGGATTTGGGGTAAATCTTATATGACATGAGATCAAACTTTATGTTAGTTGTTGGTAGATAATAATGGCTAGTAAGTAGCAACGGGTTGAAACTTAACAGAAATGGGATTCAATTTCCTGTTGCTAATGTCACTGAACTTGATTAAGATGTTTATATATTCTATAAAGGGTTAAGGGGCAGAGGTTTAGCTCAGTTGGTAGGGTACGGTGCTGCACTCTCTGAGGACCTTGGTTCAATTCCCCAGCACCACAAAAATGGGAGAAGGATGTGACAATCCACTCCTGAAGTAATCCTGAAACAATCAGCCATTGAAAACCCTTTAAGGGTCAGTATGTATCAGACCTGACTCAATGGCACTTAACAACAACAAAAAAGGGTCAGTAAGGCAAACTAACTTGATTGAAAATTGAAAATTAGATAACCTCCGTACCCAAATGGTGGTAAATTACTTAGGACTTTCAAAGTGATACTTTATTGCTCTGTTTTAAGCTCTAATTAAAAGATACATTGACCTTCCAAGAGTCTATGCAGGTCATTTCTTTTAGTACTTAGGAAAAGATTTCTGTTTTACTGTGCTTTATCAGCCAGTGAAAACTAATATCGAATTGGAAAAACATTTTAACTTTAAGTACTATGACAAATATTTAGAAGGTTCTCCAATAATTATCATTTATTTCTTGCAGGCTTGTACAGCATATGTGGATTTTATGATTTCTGTAGCCAAATTGATTCGTCAGGAAGAAGGATTGCCTATTGACGAAAGCCAGCTTTCTTTGGAAATGAATAAAGTGATGGAATTGGAAAAAGAAATTGCCAATGTAAAACACATTTTTTTCTGATATACTGAATAACGTTATGCACTTTTTTCTTTCCCTTCTCTGTCCTATTTTGAGGTTAAAAGTGTAACTCTTTAACCAAGTAATAAAAATGTATAGCTCGGTAATAGATCATTGACTTCAAGAGAACCTTTGAAACTACAGAATTTTATAGTAAATTAGGTTGCTGACATCCAAGAGAAGACTAAACCTGGCAAATGTTATACTAGATATTTTTAATTGCCCATTATAAGTGAGTTACATCAAAATCCTACCATGTACAGCCAAACTGGTAGATGCCCTTGATACTGAGGACACATGAAATGCTGCTTACGTTTTTCTAAATAATTTATTTTATTTTAAAACCTAAAGTGATCACAGAGATTGCCTCTTATCCCTTTGCTAAGAGGTATTATCTCCTGAACATGGGCAGAGAGCAGTGTGATTCCACTGAGTTCAGGCTTCCAGGCTGCTGAGCTAGGCGAAGCTAGGGAGCACCAGGAAGGACTTGGCAGTGTTCCTGCATTTCTTCTGGTTCCAGCGGAACCTTTGAGTCTGACTTGGCACTTTCTTCTCTGAGGGTCCTCCAAGGAGCCTTGAAGTCATGAGCAAGTGAACTCTGAGTCTAAGCAACATCCCGGCTATTGATCCGATCCATACTCAGGTTTGGTCTGACACCCATAGAGCTCTCTTTGACATTGTAAACAACAACCTGTCCCCTTAGATCCCCTCTGCTCGACACTGTCACCTGATCTCATCAGAATCTGGAGAGTGAAAATCTGGGAGGGCAATTTTAGCTTTCCTCGGCTACATGACACCAAAAGTCCCTGGTCAGAACCAGACTGCTTGGAGCTACAGCTGGATGAATGGCAGTCTTGATGGGTTACGTGTGGTTCTGTTTTGGGAACAGAATTGCTAGAGAATAGTTTCCTGCCCTGGGATCTTACCCTTCCTGCTTTCCCAGACTACCTCCCGCTTTGAAGAGCCTCGACTCTAGTGGTTGTTCTTTATTACCTCAGAATTGTTTGTCAGTGTATTTCTGCCCCATCTTAGGCTCTGAGATTTGCATTGAGTCTTAGCATCTTTAAATCATCTGTGTATCTCTAACAGTGTCCGGCACTGTGTTGCACGCAGGAGATGTTCAGCAATGATTGTTTTCATATGTGAATAGACAAGCTACCTAAAGGGGACGTTGGAGCCATTGGCACTGAGTAATAAGTCCCATTTTAAACCCTCACTTTTTGTCTTTTCTCACTTAAATTTGCTTTTACTCACTTCACTCACTAATTAGAGAGTTACTATCGTAATTATCCTTTTTTCCCTTTTTAGATTCAATGGACAAAATAAAATTGAATGCTGTTGAGTGTAGACTACAAAACTAGTTAGGCAGGATGGGAGGGTGGTCACAAAAGTAGGAAGTGTTGCTGTTCACCTCAGGTAACTTGCAACCTGACAGTGATATACTAGGAATTTTCTGTGTTATTTGCCATAAATTGTTGTAGAAGCTATTGCCCCTTTTTTTTTCTTAACTGAAATTTAACTAGGACACTGAGTAATAGGGTGGAGTTGAGAGACAAGAGTATTTGAAAGATAAGTTGGAGAGTATGATGTCCAAAAAAGTTATAACATGAAACAGCTACAAAACAACCGAGCTGGTCGTTACCCATAGCTCGGCCAGCATTGCTTATGTGGCTTGGCAGTTAGAAAATGTGAAAAGATTCTTGAAGAATCCTAAACTTGACCCTCCAGTCAGATCTTGGTAATTGTTATTGAGTATACATTTAAAAATCTTAAATTCCACCTTCCTTTTGGATACTACAAAGTAAATTCCAAAACAAGTATGGAATGGAATCTTACTCAGCTCCTGTTGCGCCCCTTCTGCACTTGGTCTTCCCTCATGTGCAGTTATGTTTTTCTAAAGAGTTCTTAGTTCTAAAATAATGATGAAACATTATGTCCGTAGGCTACAACTAAAGCTGAAGATAGAAATGACCCGATGCTTCTTTATAACAAAATGTCATTGGCCCAGCTCCAAGATAACTTTTCACTGGAGATCAATGGGAAGGTAAGGAGCAAGGTTTATGTAACTTCTTACTGTGCAATTTCCTAAAATTAACATTAGAATACTATTTTTAAATTCATTGATTCATTTATTCAAGTAATTTGAACTTCAAAATGAATTTAGGTGACAGCAGCCATTTGATTTCATGGCAAGACCTGGAAAAAAAAAACTATTTGAAATCATTATATTTAGTGAGAATGAATTTTAAAGGTAAGATTCCTCTCCAGCCAGATATGCAGTAAGAAACTAAAGTAGAAAAGGGTTTGGAAAAAGTGAAAATCTTTCTGAGAGACCATTATAAAGTCATTGGATTTGGGTTGTCAGACAATAAAATACTAGATTTCTTTTTAACTTCTAAAGCAGGATAATTTTATTCATAGACTTTTTGTGTGCTCATCAAGGCCATCTATGGAGGAGTTCAGAGCAATAATAAAGAAGTAGAAGATAGAAATAAGAAGAAAATCTGTCTTGTAGATTCTATTTATAAACAGCAATTGGCTTTTTTTGTGCTTAGCTAGCATCTAACAGTCTCTTGCTGGGGACGTGCACTTATCATTACATATTTGTTGATGCATGGGGTTGGGAGATGAAGAACATCCTTAGAAAAAAATGTGAAAACTACCACTGTCAGTGGTAGAATTTTCTGTGGCCCTAATTCCTTTTGAAAAGTTCTATAATTTATTAAGTTAGACATTTCTTACATAAACTTTTTGATATGTGTTTAATGAATGTGTTTGGAAAGACTAGTCCAGACCACCTAAGGAAATCAATTATTTAGTATAGCACCTCATATTTATTAAGTAATCTCTGAGTGTGTATAGATAAAAGTCTAAGAAATTGATAATCTTAAACATTCTCCATTCCCATTTAAGGAATAACAGACAAGCTTCTCTTGGCAACTCTAAATTTAGCTTCTGAAGTATGAAACCTGCATACCTGTAAAGCTAGTGCTAGTAGTTTAAAATATATTCTTTTGTTTGGCTTCATAACAGCACTGTACCTCCACCATAACAATATGCTTTCGTTTCAGCAGGACCTTCACTGAGGTGTATTACTGTGTTTGAACGAATTGTTTATTAATATCTGGTTTTAAAAAGGCAAACACTTTGTAAGATGTGCATTTTTGCCTAAGCCAAAGAAGCTTTGTTTTAAAGTTTTATTTCAAATCTTTACTTTAAAAGCTGCTTTTAAAGTTTCTTTTCTTCTTCGCTTTTTGAAGTATTGGTTAGACCAAGAAGATGACAGAGAACCTAATTTCAAACTGCATGTTGTCTGTGCTCATAGGCTTTGTTGTTGCTCTTAAATGGCTGGTTTAATTCTGCTATCTATATAATCATGTTGCAAAACTAATTTTTATTCAAAAGCTGATTGAAATAATTAAAGAGAAATCCCAAACAAATAACACCCTCACCATTGTGACAATCATTTAGTGATGCAGCTGACACCCATTATTGTCTGACCTTCTAGCCATAATTGACTCTTGGAACCAAGAAGAGAAATCTGTAATCACTGACTGTTTTATGCCTGCTTTTTTCCAGCCATTCAGCTGGTCAAATTTCACAAATGAAATCATGTCAACTGTGAATATTAATATCCCAAATGAAGAAGGCGTGGTTATTTATGCTCCAGAATATTTAACCAAACTTAAGCCCATTCTTACCAAATACTCTGCCAGGTAGGTTTGTCAAAGTCCCCATGTCCTCAAAGATTACATTTCATATCACTCTTCAGAAGCTTTGCAGCCTCATCTTTTCTGTTGCTGGGTGGTGGGTTTTTTTATACAGAGATCTTCAAAATTTAATGTCCTGGAGGTTCATAATGGAGCTTGTAAGCAGCCTCAGCCGAACCTACAAGGAGTCCAGAAATGCTTTCCGCAAGGTGAAGAAAAAATCTCTCTTTTCTTAAGACTTAAAGAATAAAGTGATACGTGGCTATGAAGACTTGCCATGTATACTGCTAGAATATGGTGAACTGCCAAGAGACAAAATGCCAAGTGTTGGTTATTTTGCACATGTTTAGGGTATGTGACGTACCCTCAATGAAGGGTATGGCTGACCTAAGAGGTCAGTCTTCATGAATTTTGCTGTGCTATGATGGTCTCCTGACATCGTGATCACGTAGTCCTGTAAGGAGTTGCCTTTGGTGGTGTGAGCAGTTCATGAAAGAATACTGCATTGATTTGTTGTTGGTGCTGTTGTGTTCAAAGCCATTGCAGGAGTATCTGTCTCAATTAACTTGATTTTCAGGTACTCATAGCGCACTGGACATATACACAGATGGACTACGTTGACGTGGACAATCCATTGGGAATACACCAGAGATATAACTTAAAGCCTTTTCTTAGGCTGTACCTACATTATTTAAATAATCGTTTTAGTCCTTGTTGTAAAGGGGAGTGGGTAGTATGGATTGAGGAAGGAGAAATTCTAGCAAACTTACTGGTTGGTGTCTTAGAAAGAAAATAACTCTGATTGAAAGTTCTGGGTTTTACCTTTAAAAATAAAACGTAGAGACATTTTAAAAATTAAAGTATATAAAAATGATATTGTGCTAGATTTCCCACACCTACCTTAATCCCTTTATTGCTACTTAAATTTATGCACATACAGTTTTTCTAAAGTACCTAAAATTAAGCTAAGACATTAAAAAGCTGGGATGTGTTTTCTTATGTATAAGATTTCCCCTCTGTTACATTTATTGAACATTACTTCACATTCATGTGTATGCAGTAGCTACAATGTTGTATTTTCTTTCCTAAAGCATTATAGAAGGACATTAACTTGTAATAGCCTAACGTTCTAGTGGGACATGCCGCTGAAAATATACCTTGTTTTCAGATCATTTTTAAGTAAACAATCCAGTCAGATTCCATTTTATTGTAGGTTAGGGACACCTGCTTTGTGAAGAGAAGCAGTGAGTATTGTAAGACCATAAATGAGACCTAAAGACTAGTCATGTGAAATGTGTGTTCTTGAGCACCAGCCCTGTCTACTCCTGTCAAATGGCATTTTCTTTTTCTCTTTTAATAGGCCATTTATGGCACAACATCAGAAACACCAACTTGGAGACGTTGTGCAAACTATGTCAATGGGAATATGGAGAATGCCGTGGGAAGGCTTTATGTGGAAGCGGCATTTGCTGGCGAGAGTAAACATGTGGTAATGTTTTCAGCACAGTACATTATCAGCCATGCAGCACACTACCAGTTTGTTTGCATTGATGAGCAGTTAAGGTTGTCCATAGTTCAGCTGGGCTAGGATTTAGCTCAGTTGGTAGACCACTGCACTGCAGTCTCTGAGGTCCCGTGTTCAATTCCCAGTACCACAAAAATGGGAGAAGGACCTGGCAATCCACTCCCAAGGCAATCCCGAAACAGTCAGCCACTGAAAACCCTATGAGGGTCACTATGAGTCGGATACCAACTCGACGGCACCTAACAACAACAACAACATAGTTTAGCTAAGGGGCTGGAATTTAGCTCAGTTGGTTGAGCACTGTGCTGCAGTCTCTGTGGTCCCGTGTTCAATTCCCAGCACCGCAAAAATGGGAGAAGGACCTGGCAATCCACTCCCAAGGCAATCCCCATACAGTTGCCATTGAAAACCCTATGAGGGTCACTATGAGTTGGATACCGACTCGACGGCACCTAACAACAACAACAACATAGTTCAGCTAAAGCTTTATTGATTAGGTAAAGAATCTCTGAATCATCATATGGAATTATTGCCCAATAAATCTCACCTTTTGTCCCTCAAGAGTCTAGTAATGTTTCTCCTCTTAATATTGTTTACTTCAAGACCAACTATCCATTTTCCAGAAGGTATACTTTCAGTACCCAGTCATGTGTCCAGTTCATGCCATATTCATAAATTGTTCTATTACCAGAATTGATCAGGGATTAATATTTCCTTAAATACCTAAGTAATAAGCCAGGATTTATTTGAAGTTTAAGAAGTGCACCCCATTTTTCATTGTTACTTAAAGACAACATAACAGCAACATGGTGAAAGATTTTGTTGACATGCTAAACCACCAATGGTAAGAACAGCTAATATTTTGGTAGCTCTTCTTACAAGAATTGTGGGAACCATTACATTCTAAAGGATATTTTGTAAATTAATGTATGCATTAAGACCTATTTAGTAAGGAATGCTGATAGTAGCCATACTGCTTCAAAGTATAATGACATCATAATCCATTGGTTTGGGTCACAATTTATCTATAAATTTACATGTTAATATTGCATCATATCAACAATATCATGTAGCTCTATTTTTACGACTATGTTACAAAGAATAAATTAATGGCCTATGTTTGCCTCGTGTTCTTTTGATTTGAGGTTGAAGATTTGATTGCACAAATCCGGGAAGTTTTTATTCAGACTTTAGATGACCTCACCTGGATGGATGCTGAAACAAAAAAGAAAGCTGAGGAAAAGGTAAAGACCAAGAGGGCTGTCAAAGAAAAATGTATTTGTAGGAAATGATTAAGTCTTTTAAAAATATTTAGGAAAACAATAATCAGGGATTACATAAAAAATTGCAAGCTCCTTGAATTCATCTTTTCAGAAACATTTTTATGGGTAAGGAAATTTTCATAAGACTTTCTTTTTTGTGTCATCTACCAATTAACCACTATCCATGTTTAACTTTAGCATTTTCCTTTCTTTTAAGGAAGACTTTGGAAAATAAGAGGAAAATCCTGTATGAACCAAGTATTTATGGATAATATATCAGTGATTCATATAACCATAACCCAGAACATCTCTACCAATGGCTCAAACATGTCCCCTTACTTTGTAGTGAAAATTTGCAGTTAAACCTTTAAAATATACTTCACTTAGCTTTTTGCATGATGTACAAACAGAAAATTAACATTTTTTCCTCTGTACATCATGTGAAAATCTAAAGAAAGTATGTCTTAAATGTGTAACCTTATTTTTGTGTTACAAATCTTACAGTTAAAGGGGTATTGAAGAATTTTTGAAATTATTCTTATCTACCCCTTATGTGAAACTTTTACTGGGACTTTTAATATCTTGTATAAGAGTAAACGTAAGATTCCTAAGGAAATCTTAGGTTTATATTTACTGTGATCATTTGACTTATGATTAGGAGGAACATGTCCAGTGAAAACTATAAACTTGCTTTTGAGCAGCATTAACATGCAACTTCTTATTTCCTGTTGTTAGGAAGACAGAAAGGATAGACCACTCTTTGGATTGGTGCAGGAGTCCATAAAAAGCTATTGTAATAAGATCACCAACTTCTGGTCTAGTTTTCTACCAGAATTAAATCAGAGAAATACGGTCATCTTTCAGCTTTCAAAAGAGTCTGGGTTGACTTAGATCCAGAGTTTAGACCTCCAAGATGGCTGTCTTTCTTTCACTCTGTCCAGGTCCTTAGACGTTCAGGCTGGATTGGTCCTTTTGGGTCGTAGCTGTCTGTGACATCCTTCTGTTTGATGTAGCCAGTTTGATTGTTCTAGATCAGCATTCTAAAGTGGCAACCCAAGGCACTGGAAGGTGTTCTACAAAAAGGTCCCAAGGTCAAAAGAGTTTAAGAAACACTTCTTACAGGAAAGTTGCCCTGGTCCCACCCTAGCCTAGACTGAAAGCATGTATTTATGTCACTGCCTGTCCTTGGTCTTTACAGTAAGACCTTGCTGTTATTGTGGTTGTTAGATGTCATCGAGTTGGGTCTGACTCATAGAGACCCTATATACTTATTCATAGGGTTTTCAATCACTGATTGTTTCGGAATTGCTTTGGGAGTGGGCTGCCAGGTCTTTCTCTCATTTTTTCAGTGCTAGGGATTGAACCCAAGGCCTCAGAGAGCACAGAGCAACACTCTACCAACTGAACTAAATCCCAGCCCTACAATAAGGTCCATGGTGGCAGAAAAGATGGCACCTAACAACGTCCTCACTCCTTTGCAAAGTACCTGGCTCTTGGTGGATTCTTAAACATATGTTGAATGAATAAATCAACAAATTAATTCCTCTTCTTGGACACTTAGAGTAATCTAAGATTCTAACCTAAGATTCTAACTTACTTTCCATTCTAAGAAATCCTGCAACAAAGAAAGCTGTTTAATGTTTTTTCTCAAAGTATTTACCTGAAGTATTTGACAATACATTTTTTTATGCAGTACTTTTTGCCTTCTATAGAATTTGTGTCCCTGAAAAAACTCTTGGGAAGAATGTCTATTTGGAACTAAAGTACCTATCAGAGAGGGCTAATTTGTAATGAGACAATAGTGTGGAAACCTACAAGAAAATGAAAATGAAAAACCTAAGTGACTTCAGTGGGCTGGGATTTAGCTCAGTTGGTAGAGCACTGCTCTGCAGTTTCTGAGGTCCCGAGTTTGATTCTCAGCACTGCAAAATGGGAGAAGGACCTGGCAATCCACTCCCAAGGCAATCCCAAAACAGTCAGCCATTGAAAACCCTATGAGGGTCACTATGAGTCGGACTCGACTCGACAGCACCTAACAACAACCCAACAACAAGTGACTTCAGTGACACACTTACTACCTGATCCCTAGGAAAATCCCAGGTTTACTTAATAAATTTGTAACAAAATCACATATTTTTTGATAACCAACCAAACAATTCAGTGATATTGGTTTCATTCCCCATGAAAAATTTAAATTCACTAAGAGTGATATGATAGATTCAAAAGTCAAACATCTGTGACCAAAATGAGAAATTTAAAAATAAAAACAGAAGAAGCAAGTTGTAAATAAATGATGGTAATGAAATAAAACAGAATAGGCAAAATACATAATTTTGAAGTAGTAAAAACTTAAAGATAGTAGCAAATAAAGGGCATATATATGCTGTGATAATGAGAAAAGTTCTGTTTTCTGTTCATTTAATTGATGCTATTCACTTACCTTGAGAAGATAGGTACACTGACTTTAGGGAACAAAGAACATAAAGACTTGAGAAACCAATATTCGGGAAGAGTATTAGCACTAAAGCTGTAGGGCCCTTATCTGTTTTCTCAGCTGAATCAATGAAGTGGAAAGATAATTATATCTTGCAAGAATGGAGGCTCTAAATATTAGCCCTCCTATAACACTGAAAAGTCTTCTAGAAAAAAAGCATGTAAAATTCCATAAAAATACAATACCTGTGGAACAATGACATTTGTCAGTTTTCATTTTGGTTTTCCGGGAAAGTTGCAGCCTGGGAGACCAGGGCATTAGAACCTAAATTTCAAACCTGTTTTTTGCTTATGTTTTAACACAAGGAAGGAGCCGTTGCAAAGAATCCTGGTTGAACTGTTGTCAGGGACTGTTTTTGCAAACAGTGTGGATCAAGCTATTTAATTGCGGGTTGTGGACAAATAATGATGTTTGCATTTGAAGGTTACATAATCATCCTCACTTTCAGTATTGTAAATTTCCATAGGCCTTAGCAATTAAGGAAAGGATCGGCTACCCCGATGACATTATTTCAAATGATAACAAACTGAATAATGAATACCTGGAGGTAAGTCCCTTCGAAGGCTCTGGCTGATGATGCCTGGGGTGGTGGCAATGTCATTTCCAGCTAGTGGGTGCCAGAAATCATGGGAAATAGCTAAGACCATTGCTCCTATGATGTAAAACCTTAAACGCTGGTTCCAGAACTATGTTTGCTTTAGCCTTTTGCTTCATTGCCTGGGCTGTATTTGGCTTTTGTTACTTTAGTTTTCATATATATCCTTTCAAGAATAGTAAGAAAATCTGATGTCCTTTAAAGAGCATCCTGGGGTAGATATCCAGGGGAGAAACAACAGGCAGCCCTCAGACTCCTGTTACTAGCGGGAAAAGTCAAACCTTAAGGTTTCCTTCTACTTTCTAACTGTCCCTCTTGCGGGTAACACAGGTCATGGCTCCTCCATTTAGAAAACAAAAGTAAGCCATGCATGGTGGCGCTTCCCCTGTCATCCCAGCAGCTTGGGAGACAGAGCCTAGAGGATGGCAAATTTGAGGCCAGAGGCAGCTTGCATAACTTATTGAGACCCTGACTCAAAATAGAAAATAAAACATGGGCTGGAGGTGCAGCCAGGGTAGTTGTTGTTGTTGTTGTTGTTGTTGTTAGGTACCTTCGAGTAGGTATCGAACTCATAGCGACCCTCTGTACAACAGGGGAAACATGATTGTCAGTGCTTCTCTGCTGTTCATAGGGTTTTCAATGGCAGATTGATTTTTGGGAGGGGGTTGCCAGGTCCTTCTCCCAGCCTACAGCTTCTGGTGTTCCCAGGCGGTCTCCCATCCAGGCCTGACCCTGCTTAGCTTCCAAGATCTGACGGGATCAGCGATGCCACAGGACTACAGCTGCAGGCACAGCCAGGGTAGAGCACTTGCAAAGTACCTGTGAAGCCCTGGGTTCAACCCCCAGTATCAAAAATAAAAAAAAAAAAAGAGTACCTCCAAAATTTCAGAATCAGAAACTATTTTATTGTCCCCTGGAACAATTAAAGTGTAGACAGTTGATAAAGGCACTACAGGACTGATGCCAAACTCAGCTGAGGGTTCAGTTGCTGACTTTGTGGCCACCACTACTTCTTGATGCACTGGTGACAACACAGTGACCCTTGCCCAGGTCCAGAGGGACAGTGATTCCTAACCCAGTGATCACCAGTCTGACGTGGAGGTTTGTCAGCCTCAGTGCTAAGTCCTTCCTTTCCATTTGCAGAAAACTTGGCTTCTCTTTGAAGTGAGCTGTCCACAGCTCGCAGTTCCCAAGGGTCCTTATGCCAAGGGCACAGTGTCTAAGAGCATAGACAGATGCAAAGCCAGACTCCTCGGGTTCAAATCTCACTTCACTAGGCAGTAAAAGTTGGGCAAGTGACGACACCATACCTCGGTTTTTTCAACTTTAAAACGGTGATCACAGCCAGGCGTGGTAGCACATGCCTGTGATCCCAGCAACTCGGGAGGAGGAGACAGGAGGACAGCAGGTTCAAGGCCAGGGGCACCGTACACAACTTAGTGAGACCTTGTGTCAAAATAAAAACATTTTTAAAAGGGGTTGGAGGTGCAGCTCAGTGGTGGAACACTTGCCTAGCCTATTCGAGGGCCAGGGTTCATCTCTCTAATACTGCAAAAAATAGAAAATAACTGATGAAATGCTAATTACAGCCCTTAGTTCATAGGATTATCTTAGAAATTAAGTGATGATTATATATATTATATATATATATTATATATATATATATATATATAAATATATATATTTATATATATAATATATATATATATATTATATATAATATATATATATTATATATATATTTTATATATATATATATATATATTACTGTGAATGTGCTAGGCACACTATAGGTACTCAGTAAGAATGTGTTATCTTCATCTTTTGAGTGGAGATTAATATCAATGTTATGAAGCTGGCCTAACCCTTGGTTTCATTTGATTAATTATGAAAGACTAGACTGAAGTTGTGGTTTCTCTAGACTATGGTTGGCCTGTCATACAGAACGAGGGGAGTTAGGAGTAAATCTTTCTTTGATAAGCTTGTAAAGCTATTTCTGGAATTTAAGAAAGGATGTTTTCTAGCAGAAATTTTGAAGATACTGGCTTTAATATTTCTAACAGATTCTTTTACATCATATAGCTGAACTACAAAGAAGATGAATACTTTGAGAACACGCTTCAAACTATGAAATTCGGCCAAAGTAAACAATATAAGAAGCTACGGGAAAAAGTGGACAAGGATGAGTATGTCTGTTTCAATTTCTAATGTGTCCATTCAGAAGAGGGCCTTCTCCTTCCTGTCTATGTCAGGCTCTTGGAAAAATATGACCTCTTTCAATTAAGAACCTCTTTCTTGTTGTCGTTAGTGCCATCGAATCCGTATCCAATTCATAATGACCCTATGTACAACAGGTGAAACACTGTTGTCAGTGCTTCTCTGCTATTCATAGGATTTTCAATGGCTGATTGGTTTTTTGGGAGTGGGTTGCCGGGTCTGTCTCCCAAGCCTACAGCACCTGGTGTTCCCAGGCGGTCTCCCATCCAAGTACTAACCAGGCCCGACTCTGCTTAGCTTCCGAGATCTAATGGGGTGGGACGCCACAGTGGTACAACTGCAGGCGAAGAACCTCTAAGAGTACCTAATTATACTAAAAATATAAGCTGAACTTTGGGGTAGTTCATGCATGTGATTGCTTTATTTTTGTTTTTTGACCTCCAACCAGCTTTCCATAATTCTTTTAGATTTACCCAAACCCCCGCCACACCCCCACCACTGCCATATAAATTGCTTCTAAATCATTCCTCCTTCCTTCTCCCTCTGTCTCCTACCTTGAAACACTCTTTGTGTCCTTGTTCATCTTATAGAAGCCTCCACATGGCTTGGCTCAACTTAAGGGTTAGCTCTCTACCCATAGCTCCCCTTGACAGGTTTCTCTTCACTTGTGCCTGCATTACACCCTGCACATTTTAGTCAAAGCACCTGTAGAGTTTTTTATATTTAGTGGGACTAACTCTTGTTGAAAGAAAAAAAGAAATATGTCACCAGAGTTTGAACACTGATGATCAGGATATAGACCTCGCATATATGTCTATGGAGTGACCAAAAGAAAAAATATCCAGTTGGTAATAATGTTGATAAAGGTAGCATAGCAGCTAAAAAAAAAAAAAGGGTAGATCTAAGCCTGTTACCTTGACAGTTGGCGAAGATGCCCAACATCATCCTTGCTGCTCTCTGTTAAGCAAGTTTAAAAACCAGTGAAGTCAGGGGTTCTGCATGTGATGCATCCAAGTTAATTATTTGGCTGAAGAGGCTTCCTTTGCCCTTTTGAGCAGCTTATACCTGCTAAGGACAGGGATTTAAATTTTAAAAGCTCATATGATTTCTGGGTTCCTATGAAGAAAAATAGTTATTTTAAACATTATGTCTTCTAAGGAGTCAGTTGGTAAACAGTTTCAAACATGTCATGTTGTCGGAAATAGTGCTGAGTTGAGACTGTAATATCCTTTGACAAAATGACTTAGGAATAGATCTAAAATTATTTTCTTCTAACATGATTATCCTCTTAGTGTTTATAGATCAAAAAAAAAAAGCTTCTAAAGGAAAAGAAAACATATTCAAGAGTGAAACAAAAAGAAATCCCCTCTGTTGCTTTTAGAGTTGACGTTATTTGGTTAGTTTCTTAGGACAGAAATTTCTATGATATAATTCTGATGGATAGTACCAGTGTTTGCAAACCATGACTGCTAAGCCACGAGTGAGGTTACTTTCCATAAGCTTCGAAGACTTATTCCATTGCTGCATCTTTCCTGCGGTTAGGCACCAGAGTAAAAACACACACTCAGGAGACAATTTAGTAAACATTGACCGAGCAGCTACTATGTGCAAAGCCCTGTGCTAAACCCAGTAGAAGGTGGAGAAAGGAGTAAGATGCTGTCCGTCGTTTGGGACCCTACAGTCTACTGAGAGATTGTACTGAAGGAAAGGCAAGGTTCAGCTGGTGCTGTTCCAGGAAAACAAAGTGCTAGCACCTCACTTTTGTTAATGCCACAATGAAACCGTTACCTCTTCGTTAAACATTCTCTGGGAAAACATGTCAGCGTTTAATTAACGAAGAGATGAAGGGAGGATTCTCTGAAAACAAAACAGAAAGAGTTGACTCGTCTGTCTTCCTGGTGCTTCGGGGTTCCTGTTTTGTTCTTGTCTAGGGTGACTGGATGGTGGCAGTCCCTGGATTAAGGGGAAGCCCTGAGTCTGGCAGCAGAGAGCCGGAGTGCCCCACTTCGTCCTGAGAGGCCAGTGCCACCAAAAATGGCAAGGAGGATGGCACACTGAGGAGGGCCATGAGGGTCTGCCCCCCAGTGAGTCACTGGTCCTCTTTTAGTGTCCCAGGCCTGCCAGTTACTACATGTGGCCTTTGGAAGCCACGTGGTTTCCTTATTTACAGCACTAGCAGGCTCCCCTGGCCCAGGGTTCTTTCCAGGTCGCTTACCTCCTAGACTTCTCCATGCTGAGTGACTCAAAAGGAAAAGGAGAGATGGTGAGAGCAGGGAGGCTCTCCCCTCTTGTCCACACTGTCCTTTCTGCATGCTCCCTGTGACTGCTGTGTCCAGAGCCAGTCTCTCAAATTAAGTCCTGTGTGGTTCAGCTTGGATAACAGTGGTGATGCGGGACTTGGGGACAAATGAGGCAGCACAGAGGCAGAGAGGGGATGGAGTCTCCCCAGAGACTCCCCGGAGTGGGTGGGGCTCTCCCCCACACAAAGGAATCTCCATACGTGTAGATGGAGACAATGTATTTAAAAATGACTTGACTCCGCACAGATGACTTAGCTAGAGACTGAATACGAGAGTAAGAGATCCTCAGAGTAAACTTAAACAAGACGGTCATTGTCCCCGACAGGATCTGCAGTGCTTCTGCACATGCTATAAAAGATGGAAATGGTTGATTTCCATCTCGTCTGCTCACATTAAGCCAACAGGGTCTTTGTAATGTGTTTTGGGACTGTAAGCAAAACACATTTGATCCGCAAAAACATTTCTGCTTTTTAATTAACACTCAAGGAGGTGTTCTATTTTGTTTTGTTTTCAGAGTCGGGAGAGGATCTAGGGAGGGGAGTTAAATAATTTCAAGGCTGAATTATTAGTGTGTGTGTGTGTGTGTGTGTGTGTGTGTGTGTGTGTGTGTGTGTGGTACTTGGGAGTTGAACCTAGGGCCTTACACATTCTCCGCAAGAGCTCTACCACTGGGCTGCACGCCTCAGCCCATTTTTTATGTTTTATGTTGAGTCAGGGTCTTGCTGAGTTACCTCTGGCCTCTGGCCTGGAACTCCTGAGCTTCCTGCCTCTGCCTCGTGAGTCGCAGGGATTACCAGCATGTGCTACTCTGCCCAGGACTGAAATTTTTTTGCTAGGTTTTATTTTTTAAAATACATATTTCACCCTCAGTCAATACAATCAGAAGTTCCTACAATTCCATTCACACGGGGAGGAGTCTTTGGAAGAATCCTGGTATTTTGATTGCTGTACAGTCCCTCTGGAGGGCTGTGTCTGCTGGTGTAGGGCTTCTGGTGGCCACTGCTCCCTGGAGTCCACAGAGCCCCAGGGCCTCCTCTTCCCTGGACACTGGATGAGCTGGGTCAGCCTTCAGGCTACAGAGGACTCATTGAGAGGCCAAGGCCCAAATGTTTGCTGAGTGCCTACCATGCTTCCAGCAGTGTTCGAAGTCCTAGGGATTCAGTGAAGAACAAAACTTAGAGCTGTGTGCTACAATGCTGGCTGAGGCAGGAGGATCATGAGTTCGAGGCCAGAGGTAGCCTGAGCAACTTAGTGGTACCCTGTCTCAAAATAAGAAGTGGCAAAGGGGGCTTGGGGTGCAGCTCAGTGGTAGAGCACTTGCCTACTGTGCATGAAGTCCTGGGTTCAGTACCCCCGTACTATTAAAAAAGAAAGAAAGAAAAAAGAAAACATAGAATATCCCTGTTGACCCTCTGAGGGTTACACGGGGTGGAAATCAGCAGCAGAAAATCCAGACAGAAGGATCCATCCACCTACACGTATCTAAAGCTAGAAAATCTTCTGCATTTAGCATACCATTTGTGTGTGTGTGCCTATGTGTGTGTACATGTCTATAAACTTGTCAAAGGTCTAGGAAAAAAGTCAGAGGAGCGACTTTCTGTTACTTGTCATTGAAAGAAAAGTGTCTTCTCTCAGTTCAGTGTCAGAAGGGGAGTCCTGGCCTCAGACGGGTTCAGATGAACCACTGAGAGCCGTTCAGCCCTGGTCGCTGCACTTGCGCAACCACAGTGACCAGTGCAGTGAAGTTTCTACTGTGCATTTACTTTTATGTGCAAAGGTCGCACCTGTGGAAAGGGCATCCGCTGTGGGGTCTCTGTGGGATGGTGGGGGTGCTGGGAGGTTGAGGGGAATGCGCAGGCTGGAGTTAAGATTACCGCTCTTCTGTGTGGTAGCAGGGTAAGCTTCGATAACCTCTGAGCTTTGAGTCTTTCTCTTTGTACTTGTAGGGTGGAGAGGATGGTATCTACCTTTGTCTTCCATGATTGGTCTGTTGTATGTTGTGTAACATACCTAGCACGTAACCTGGTTGTTGTTGTTAGGTGCCGTCAAGTCAGTGTTTGACTCATAGCGACCCTAAGTACAACAGGCAAAACACTATTATCAGTGCTTCTCTGCTGTTCATAGGGCTTTCAATGGCTGGTGGTAGTGGTGGTGGTGGTGGTGGTTGTTGTTTTGTGGCAGGGAGTGCGTTGCCAGCTCCTTTACCCAAGCCTACAGCACCTGGTGTTCCCAGGCAGTTTCCCATCCAAGTACTAACCAGGTCCGACCCTGCTTAGCTTCTGAGATCTGATGGGATCAGAGGCACATAACTTAGGTGCCAATTAAATAGTTGCTGTGGCTGTCGTAATCTGATTATGATGGGCCATCTATGAGGACCTCATGGTGGTGTATAAGCCAGCATCCTAAATTTGTTAGGGTAAGGAGATCCTTAGGTGTGAAATAGTAGTAAGAAATGATCATCTATACCTGGTAGCATGTGCCTGTCATCCCAACACTCGGGAGGCAGAGGCAGGAGGATCACGAGTTTGAGGCCAACCTGGAGTACATAGCTACATAATGAGACCATGTCTCCAAAGTAAATAAATAACATATAAATAAAGGAAAAAGAAAAAAGGAGCCAAATGATCATCTTCCTTTTTAAAAGAGATTGGAAAGAAAATGACACTAATTGACGAAATAACATTTTGTGTATGATGCAGCTCAATCGTTTAGGACTTGGAGATTTGAGAGAAAGTTCCCCTTTCTCTTTAGTTTAAATATTTTTTTTCCTGGGTATTATCACTTAGTTCAAATGTGTACTAGGCAGAAAAGTAACAACCGTGCTGTGCCTCAGTTTCTATGCCTGCAAATTGGAGGGAAAACTATACCGTAAGGATGCTGTGAAAGCTGAATGAAAGCCTATGAAAACCATGCAGTCTTGATGAGAGACTGCTCTGGTGTAATGGCCTACAGAGATGATTGTAATGGCAAGATGAGAATTCTCCTTTTCACCCGAGGGTGCTTGAAGAAAGCACAGAAAACTATTTATTGCACCACTGATTTCAGAGGAGTTGCTTTGAGACCCCTCGATGCCGAGACGTTGAACACTCACAAGGAAAACAGCATGGACTATTTTTGATTTTTGAAGTTTTTAAAGTTACACAAGAGTGGGTGAAAGGGACTTTTATTCCAAGTGCTTTTGCAATCCAGTGGGCTTGTTATATCCGAAAGGCTATTGGCTCTGGGTATCTGCTTCTGCTTTTCTTCCCGGCAATAAAAGCGATGTCCACATGCTTTCATTTCATCACCACTTAGCTTCTCGAGGGTGATAAGAGATGGAAGAGAAACACCTGGTTCTCTCTCAAGTGTGTTTCAGTTATACCTGCCACTCACACTGTTTAGCTTTGAGAGCCCTGTGGTTTATGGTGGCCCTTCTTTGTTCTACCATTGAATGCCTCAAAACAAGAATAAGCTCTCCTGAAAAATTACATCTTGGAAATTAAAAATAAAATTTTTACTTTTTGCATACTCTTCATTTCCCCCGCACACACACCCCACTCTCATTTACACACCACTGGAGACAGGAGGTGAAATAGAAGAACAGAGTATTTTGCTTCTTCTCTCAAGTCTGATACCGCACAGTAGAGGTGGTCAGTGTCCGGGTACTGCACTTAAAAGGCATTCTCAGGTAACATATAATATGCACTATTTTAGGGCAATACCACCACCATTTGATTTTTCCCTTCTTTGTGTGCATTTTCTCTTCTCTATGCTTCCTTTTGGGAGAAGGACCTGGCACCCCACTCCCAAAAATCAATCAGCCATTGAAAACCCTATGAATAGCAGCCAAGCACTAGCAATACTATTTCAACTGTTGTACATAGGGTCGCTGTGAGTCAGACATCGACTTGATGGCACCTAACAACAACAACATGCTTCCTTTATTGTCAAATTTGGTAGTATTTCAGAAATGGAAGCTTCTTTTATTGAGACGAATCCAAATCAAAAGAATTTAGTTTTCGTTACATCCCTGTTTAATTTGAAAAATATTTTTTGCCTCGTTAGTTGAGTTTTTACATTGATATAGTAAGCTATTTCATCACTGGCCACAAATATTAGACATGAGTCTGCAGCTGTTATCATTACCTTACTTAAGATGTAATGATCTAATCACAGTACTTCAAGTTCTGGTCATTACCAGGGACAAAATACCCTGTGCTTTTGAATCTGGATAATTCCCCCAGGGGGGTCTGAGGGCACCTCATGAAAGATCTTGAGAAGGAAAAGACAAACCTATCTACCAGTACTCTAAACCCAACCACCATAATTCTAATTTTATTGGCCTGTTCTGTGCTCACAAATAGCTACCTATTTTCTTAAAGGTGTAATTCACAGTGGACATTTTAATATGTAAAATTCTCCCTACTGGAACGTTACAAACATTAATCAAAATGAGATCTTAAACTCCTCAAGTAACAGAAAAGCAGAAAAGCACTAAAACAAAAAGTTTGACCTTTGTTTTTACAAACGCAATAAATTCAAGATGGCTGTTATGGAAACTTCATTCATCTATGTTTTATTTTTGAGGTCTACTGTCTGACACATTAGTTTCATATATCTGGTTTCTTTCCTCTTAATAGCACTGAAAAACAATTTGAATTGGTACTTTTTCTGTTTTATTATTAGGATTTCTGACTAGTTCAGTGCCAAACAATTTGCAACTATTATTCATAATTACCTGTAAAAGTGCACTTGGGGTTCACTGACACAAAATCAGAAGGTCTCTAATTGAGAAGCTGAGCCCCAAAACTACTGAGACTTGGAAATGTGTTAACTTATAACAATTAAAATTTTAATAATTGTAAACTGTTTGCATGTAAGTTTCACTGCCATATTTGCCATGAAAATGTTGAGTTCACCTCAGGAATACTTACTTCACATGATGCAAAGCACACTGTTTCCTCACGACAGGACAGAGCTCCTCGTCCACTGTGACTGCCTTACCAGCTACTCAGAGCCATACTTGAACCTGACTCACACGGCCTGTGTGATCGCTCACAAATGTAGTCTTAATGCATCATTTTTCCTGATTATGGTTTTTGGTTTATATAAACTTCTCTTTTTTCCTTTGTCCCTTCCTTCCTTCCTTTCTTTTCTTTTCTTTTCTTTTTTCTGTTCTTTTCTTTTCCTTCCTTCCTTCCCTCTCTCCATCCTTCCTTCCTTTTTTTTCTTTTTAATACTTGGTGGCTCAGCTCAGGACCTTATGCCACTACTATACCACTCAGCTGCACCTCGGCCCCTTTTGTATTTTTTATCTAGAGACAGGGTCTTGCTGAGTTACACAGCCTGCCTCTGGCCTTGAATTTGAAATCCTTCTGCTCGGTCTCCTGAATCACGGGGATTCCAAGTGTGTGCCATTGCGCCTAACCACATTTTCTTTTATATTTGTTAGTCACAAAACCAAAATCCATTTGTTCTATGTAGTTTCTGATCTCTCAGTGTTACTCTTGACATCCCTGTGTTGCAAATATCATACATGGTTTCCTTGCAGGTCACCACAAATTGTGTGGGAAGTATGTGGAGTTTAATTAAAATAAAATAATATTCTTGTGATCATCAACTTCCAGGAAGTTGTGAAATATTGATACCTCAGTATGATGAAATTAGGGAGGCACGATCACCCCATCCTATTTAAAAATGTTTTAGTTTACTTAACAAACTAAGACAGAAACACCTGGGTAAACCATTCTTTCCCACCTCCAAGCTTATTATCTTCCTAAAGAAAAGGTCACAGAAATGTTAACTGAAGTTTTAAAAAGTCCCACATCCTTTTATAAAGCGTTTTAATCATATTATTGGAGGCAAAACCCACACTTAGAATTTATCAAACAGATTTTATCAACATATATGGCCTCTGCAGCGTGTTTTTAAAAGTGGAAAACAGTACTTACATCTCACACCCACGATAGTCACTGACGTTGAAACCAACATGCTGATTTGTGCAGCTAACTTTGTACTGCTTACCTGGCAAAGCAGGGTCTAAAAACAGTTTTCATTTAACCTTATTGTACTGATTACTGTAATCTTCTGTGAGAATGATGATAATTGTCACACTAACTGTTGACCTGAAGTGAAATAACAACCGTGAAGCCATTGGAGAGTAATGTGTGACTGTTTTATGTATATGCAGGTGTGCTCACATTTAGGCACTTATCTGAAGTCAAGCAGTGCCCATTTTCCAATGAATATGTAATATATATGTTGTTGTTAGGTGCCATCGAGTCAGTATCCAACTCATAGCGACCCTCATAGGGTTTTCAATGGCTGACTGTTTCGGGATTGCCTTGAGAGTGGATTGCCAGGTCCTTCTCCCATTTTGCAGTGCTGGGAATTGACCTCGGGACCTCAAAGACTGCAGTGCAGTGCTCTACCAACTGAGATATATATATATATATATTACATGGTAGCCTATTAAAATGGGACTATTGCTCTGTTGCACAAAAGTGCTTCATATATGTTTATTGATACGCGTCTTTTATAGCATCTGGGCAGAAGGGCATGAGAAAGTTCGCTTCTGTCCTTCAGCCCTCAAATTATCATCTGGAACCTGTTTTGGCATTTTCTTATTCACTCTCCTATTATAGTTATTTATGCACCTTTCTCATTTCCTCAGCTAATTAGAGTCTCCTCTAGTCAGGGACTATATTTTATAAAACCCCTAGATTCTCTGCAGAGCCTATATCATGGTGTAGACTGACAGGCAACTTTACTTAAGAACCTCCTGGATTTCACTTCAGAGTCGTACAAAAATATACCTTTGCTCAGCTAGAAGGTTACATTTCTGAAAAAAAGTTTTAAGTCAATAGCAGCCCATTGTTCCAAGTGAAGTACTTGAAATATCTTAGTTCTCAAAAAGGCTGTTTGAAAAAAATTTAAAATTTTTAAAGATACTTGAATCTGAAGTTTTCATGACTTGTTCTTCAATATTTTGTCACCTACTCGAGAACTGTTGATATAGTTATTATTTGGAGGATAATGCTATAAACATATTTCAATATAATCTGAACCCACTGCAGTTTCTGAAAAGATGCATTATAATAGGTTCTTTACTGTCAAATGCTTCCATAAAAATCTTCAGATGAAATAACAGATTGAAGGCTTGGTATATGTTGATTTTTCAAGAAATAGAAATATTTTTGAATGAGCTTCTACCTAGTGAGCTAATTTTAATTTGTTGATCATATTTCAAACAGAAAAATGAAATTCATCTAGAAATAGTAATACTTCTATGTGGTGAGCAGATTGAGTCAGATAATGTCATTTCTTTTGTAACAAGTTGTTATGTTTTCCATAGGTGGATAAGTGGAGCAGCGGTAGTCAATGCATTTTATTCCTCAGGCAGAAATCAGATAGGTAAGTTGCATTCCTAAATAATTCTTTATATTTTTCTGTTGTTCCCAACCTATAGTGCATAGTGACTAATTTATAATACCCCTCCAAAAGTAAAGCTGAGACTGAATTATTGATTTATTGACTATACTTCTTCATAGTGGATGTATCCATGTACCTCTTTTCACTATAATGGAAAATTTTAATTAGTACAAATCATATTAAGTGGTTTTATTTCTTTTTATAATATTGCCACTTATAGCTAAAGTCGTTTGTCTCACTTCTAAGTACTTTTTAAACTACTTTAAATATTTCTCTATAAAGTTATATTGACCTTCAGAATTACTAGGCAGCAGCATTTTAAAGTGATTCAAGGTTCTAAGTGCCAACTTTTTATAGATCCAATTCTCCTGGTAATTCTGTATGCTGGCTCTGGTAGAAATCGTCCCATTCTATGTCATTTTCATTCCAAAGTCCTCAAGGAGTTCAGAAAGTTGAAAACTCCATTGTATTAGGATGAACCATATAAAATTGTATTACCTAATGACTTTAGATCAAAAAAGAAAAAACATTATGTATATTCATTAATGGCAATAATTCAGAAATATAGCTAATATTAATACATGAATGAGTGATACAATGAAACTGAATGACTTCATATGACAAAGATATATATTTTTTCTCTTCTTGATTAGGCCTGGACATCTTCAACCTCTATCCTTCTTATCATATAACTGGGCCCATTTTCTTCAATGGGTTTTTAGCATGTAGAAGGGTACCCAGCTGCTGCAGTACTACCAGAAGTGTTCTAAATGAACAGTAGAGCAGGATTTTCCTGAGGTACTCAGTATAGCCCTTTATTTCTAAATGTGATTTAGAATCAAGAGGGATTATAATTCCAGCATTATTCTAAGCTACTTTTTGATTAGGAATTATGAAAAAATTCCTAAAAAATTCAAGGTATTTATCATTAATTTTAAAAAAAACTTTAAAGAAAGTATATTCTTTAATTTCGAAACTCAGTTATACCTTTCCCCTTTGCTTTTAAGCCTAGGAAAACATATGTTAAGAATTTACCTACATTTTCTTCTAGTATTTTTATGGTTTCTATATTTGGAATAAAACTTTATCTGGAATTTACCTTGGTACATGATATGAAGATGAATTACATAAAGTAATCAGAAAAGGTTATCTTTATATAACAGATAGACAATAAGTAAGACATGTACATCTAACTTAAAATCAGCACACAGTGTAGGCTAATGTGTTTTCTGGGTAGAGAAGTGATAATTTAAACCCAAACCAATCTTGTGTATGATTAACTCCTCAGAACCTGTACAACCAATCCTGTGTAATATGGTTCTAGAGACCAATTAGACCTTTTCACAAAAATGCCTTTATCTCTGGAGGATCGTCACTTTGAAGAGCCCTCTTTCTCTCTTTTTTAATGTGATTCTGAGGATTAAACCTAGGGTTTTGCACATGCTGAGCACACACTCTTATCACTGAGCTACATCCCCAGCATCGAAAGACCTCTTTTTCAATATCTGTAGCTCTGTCAGTATAATACCTAGCTCATTCTGCACTGAAACTCAATCAGCATGACTCAATTTCAATACAGAATGAGGCAATATTTCTTTATTAGGCAAACTAAGGGATGTAGCTTCATTTTGTTGCAGCTCAGGGAGGATCTTGGACCCCATCAGACCTGGTGCTGATTCATCCTCAAGGAGAGAAGCACTGCACTGGCACGTCCTTCCCTCTGCCCTTGTCTAGAGCCCACTAAGCCAGGCACTTACATGACTGTGAGCTACCCTAGCTCCCTGGAGGCTCAGCATTGACTCACTTCAGAGATTCCCTGATCAGAGAAGAGCTGAGAGTGTTCCCGTTTTGAGTTTAATGTCCTCAAACCAAACAAGCACATAGCAAAAGAAAAGAAGGTGAAAGTGGCCTAATATTTCACAAAGTAGATAGTTATCCTCTGTATAATCAAGAATTCGTTATAATAAGCATTCTTAATATATAAGAAAGATCTTTTAGAGATGCTCAAGCTAAACTTGTACTGAAATATGAAATAATTTGTTAACATGTTTTCATATGCTTCTTTGCTCATAGGAGCAAGTCAGCCAAGGAGAAATGTCATGCAAGAGAGGAAATCTTCGCAACATGTATTTTTTTCCTCTGAGAATTAATTTATATTTTTAGAGTGGGAATTGTCTTAACTGAAAATAATTGAACAGTCAGGTCTTCATCTTTCTCCTTGATATAAATATATGTATATGTATGAATAAATACATATACACATGCATACATATCTTCTACATCATCTTAATGGGTTTGACATGATATTGGTTACTTAAAGTTGATATAGGAAAGTATATGGCACATAAATAACCCCTCACCACACAGATATACAAAATATTCAAACTAGATTGCATAGGTTTTCACAGGAGATTGGATATTTTATGTTGTTACATTTAAATAATATGCTATTATCATATTGAGTTATTCATATGAAAGGTAGAAACATTTTCATTGAATCCTCACTATTTTCAGGACATATGCATGCAAGTTACCGTCCAATTTGATGTACTCTCAACCACTTCAATTCCTAGGACAAAAAGGCATAGTGAGAATGTTTAAGCCAATGTCCCCCTTCCTTGCCCATTTGCTTCATGGAGCTATAGGAGCCTTTCATGCCTTGCTGTTAGGAAAGTAGTACTTGAATGTTTCAAATGTTTCTATATAAATTCAATTGCCTACCACTATGGCATCCGATCTCATCAGATCTGGGAAGCTAAGCAGGGTCTGGCGTAGTTAGTACTTGGATGAGAGACCACCTGGGAACACCAGGTGCTGTAGGCTTGGGAGAAAGACCTGGAAACCCACTCCCAAGATACAATCAGCCACTGAAAACCTTATGAGTAGCAGAGAAGCATGACAATAGTGTTTTGTCTGTTGTACATAGGGTCGATATGAGTCAGGCACTGACTCAATGGCACCTAACAACAACAATAATTCAGTCATCTCATTAAACCTAAAAATCTTGTTCAAAGAAATGTTCAGGTCAGATGGGAAGTTTTAATACTGCTATGTTCTCCTTTTTCATTAAAATTGCAATAGGAATTTAATCAATTTTTTTTTCAGTTTCAGAAACGTATAAGTTACTATTTTCAGCCAATATGATCTATGAGTGTGTTGAGATAGTTAAACTTTCTAGAATAAGTTGAGATAGTTAAACTCTCTAAAATTTCTTTTTCGCTTTTAGGAACATTATTTTCAGACTTGAAAATTAAATGTTTCTAAACATGTTGCTGCTCAATGTGATACAAAAAGAATGTTTAATTATTTTCCACCAAAAGTTTTCACTCGATTGCAGGCTGGAACTTTATTTGAAATATTCTAAAATTGAATTGCTTGCAGTCTTGGAAAGGTAAACCAGGGACATTGTCAGAGCAGCCATGAGGAGGCAGAGGAGAGAGAGGAGGAAAATCAATCTTTCATTTTATGGACCAGTGACTTATTTAATTAATTAACTTGTTGACAGTGATGAACATAAAAAATGTGCAGCTAAGCAGTTGATTATAAACAATAGTTGTGAAGTTTACTAGTAACAGCAATAAAGCTAATGGGAGAAATTCTCATTACAAAGAGTTAGCTGACAGTAGAAGGGGAGATCACAATTTGCAAAGTTGAACTTGAAGAGTAGTGTTTAATATGAGCCATAAAAATCTTATCACTTGCTTGAAGAATGGCATATAAGGGTATAATTAAATCAGCAAGATCTTTATAGTTAATGTTTAGTCTTGATAGCACATTTCATAAGAGTATTTTATATAATGGGTGGATTTTAATCAAAGTACAGTGTGGGAGATAGTGCTCACTTTAAGTTAATAAAGTACTGCACGTGATTTTTGTACTTTAAGCTAAAAATAATTTCTTGGCACTGTTTAGCTCAGGCAGCTACACGTGAGGTATAACTTTCATCAAAATTCTCCAAGGATAAAAGTATGTTTTATTATTTTGTCATTTGAATGTTATGGCAATTTTCCAATTTGTTAAAGGCCTGGAGAGCAATTAAATTGCTCAAAGTCTTTTTAAAGGCTGCTCTGTAAATAGCTAGTATTTATCCCTGAAGCTTGTGCAAGGTTAGGTCATATTTAGCATACCCCAAAACCCAAGGAAACATTAGCTTCTCTGTGTTAAGTAGATGTTAAATTTCCTTCCTTTCTTCCTTCTTTTCTCACCTCCTTCCTTCCTTCCTCCCCTCCTTCTTTCCTTCCTTCCTTTTCTTTTTTCTTTTCTTTTCTTTCTTCTTCTTAAGGCCAGAGCCCTTCACCTACATTCTTGATTGGCTTCATAACAATGGCCCTGGGCTTTACATGTAATACGTGTTCATACTAAAAAAGTTGTTTCAATTGTAGAACATAATGTTCTAGTTACTGGGTAGATACTAGAGTTTTTAAACATGCAAGATAAAATTACTAAATGATAAGCATTCAATTTTATTGTTTCTAAGATCAAAGATTAACCACTTCTGAACAACCTTGCCCCAAAACAATGATCTTTGTTGTCATTGTTGTTAAACACGGAAATACATTCCAAGGGAAGAGAATAAAGACACATTATCAGTATATTTCACAAACAACCAAAGTATAGTTTGGCTGGAGTATTTACTGTAAGGGTACAAAGAAGAGGAGCAGGGAAGGAGAAGGTATGAGGGACTTGGGGAAGGAGAAGAAGAAGGGGGAGGTCAAGGCCAGGAAGAAGACATTATATTTAGTTGGAGAGCAATGATAAGCTATCCAAAGTTTCTTAGCAGGACAGAGATAATGGCCAGAGATACATATTATTCTGGCTTTTGAGTAGATTCAGAGGGTAGACTAGATTTAAGATAGATTATAGTTAGATAGCCTTGCAGCCATACCACTATGTCTGCAGCTGTACCACTGCAGCCATGTCTGATCCCATCAGCTAAGCAGGGTTGGGTCTGGTTAATACTTGGATGGGAGACCACCTGGGAACACCAGGTGCTGTAGGCTTGGGAGATGGACCTGGCAACCCACTCCCAAAAAAATAATCAGCCATTGAAAACCCTATGAATAGCAGAGAAACACTGACAATAGTGTTTCGCCTGCTATATATGGAATTGATATGAGTCAGACACCAACTCGATGGCACCTAACAACAGCAACATAGTTAGAAAAGACATAAGACTAACTTGCAAATTAAGTAATTTTTGAGACCAGGAATGAGTGTCAAGTAGGAGGACGGCAGTCAGACTGGCCAGAGGAGACACACAAGGAATGCTGCTGGAAGGAAGGTGCATCACCTAGACCTTGCCCAAGTGCACTGTGAAAGACTTTGTAAAAGACATTTGTAAAAAGTTGTATTATTGGTGATTCAGACCTTTAAAATACCATTAGCAGAAATAATGAAGTCAAGAGAGTCATGACTTAGCGGAGAAAATGACTTTGGTGTTTGATACATTATAGTGTCTGTGAGACATAAACCTGGAGCAAGCTAGCAAATTAGTGCAGATGTCAGAGTAGACATAAAAACTACAACTCATTTATTTACTTACTAAACATTTCAGGACATCTTAGTCAACTTAGGTTAGTCATCCATTCATTCATCATTGACTACTCATCCATTCAGTACACTTCCTGGGCACTGATTATATTCCAGGCACTGTTTTGGTCTTAAGTTCTATATATAATGAACTGAAAAACAAATAGACCAGCCAGGTGCCATGGAGCATGCCTATTGTCCCAGCAACTCTGGAAGCTGTGGCAGGAAGATCTCAGGTTCAAGGCCAGAGTTCATGCAACTTAGTGAAACCTTGTCTTAAAATAAAAAATAAAAAAGGTCCTAGGGGTGCAGCTCTGTGACAGGGTCTACCATGAGCAAAGCCCTGAGTTGATCCAAGAACAAACAAATGTATCTGTGAACACACAAATGTCTATTCTCAAAGGGCTAATATTTGAGTTGCTGGGTTGGGAATGGGACAGGTAGGTATGGGAAGGACTCCAACCATAAACAGACAGAATGTAAGATGGTCATAGGTGCCTTGATGAAAATAAAATAAGGTTATGGGATGGAGGGATATCTTTGATTGAGTGCCTCTGTTTATTTAAGATACTATTGTAGATGGATAAAATTTTAGAGATAACATTAAGGGGAATATATGTGTCACTGAGTAAATCTTCCAACCTTTACAGAAGGGAAAAGACATTGTAAACATAGGTTATAAGTTTCCTTGCCCCAGACTCCTTACAGCAAAAAAAAAAAAAAAAAAAAAAAAAAAAACCTTAAAAGAGATTGGAAAGTGAATCATGACAAATAAATCATAGAGTATGGTGCCACTGCAGCACGATGGCTTTGTTGTCATCTGTAATAAAAGGCTAGCATTGGTTTCTATCACAGAAGATTCTGTGGTATGCCTGAGTGAAACTGGCATAGTGGGAAACAGGTTAGCTAGTAAGGAGCCAAACCTAGGGCTGCCATGGTAGAACAAGGCCACAAATCATCTCCCACCAACTTCTCTCCTTGTAGTCTTCCCAGCTGGCATTCTGCAGCCTCCATTCTTCAGCGCCCAGCAGTCCAATTCATTGAACTATGGCGGCATCGGCATGGTCATAGGACACGAAATCACCCATGGCTTTGATGACAATGGTAAAGTACAGGTGACATTTTCCTTTGGCTGAGCTATATTCTCCTGAAGTTGAAAGTTGTTATAATTTAGCAATATAAAACTACGCTTATTCATCGGTTCTACCGATTCCTAGCTTTAAAACAGAACTTTTACTACACTTTCAGTGTTCCCTTTAAATTGTTACTTAAGCACTTCGTGAGTATGTTGGAAAAATAAGGGAGTACAATCCAAATATGCATTTGGGTTTTACTACATATTAGCCATGGGCTGGGATTTAGCTCAGTTGGTAGAGCACTGCGCTGCAGTCTCTGAGGTCCTGAGTTCAATTCCCAGCACCGCAAAAATGGGAGAAGGGCCTGGCAATCCACTCCCAAGGCAATCCCGAAACAGTCAGCCATTGAAAACCCTATGAGGGTAGCTATGAGTCAGATACCAACTCAAGAGCACCTAACAACAACACAACAACAACAACATATTAGCCATAAGCCTCCATAAACCTCGTGGGTTGATTAAAGTGTAGCCAGAAGTGACATAAAGGATGCATAATGGAAAAAGCCAATGCTGTATTGCTCTATACCCTCATCATCATTTGCTAATGAAAGGAACTTAAAAAAAATTGTTACTTAGGATCAGGAAACTTTAATAGCAAAGTGGTGTTTGCCTTATACTCTCAAAGAATAAAGCAAATATTTGCATTGAGGAAATAATATGATATTTGTCAACACCAGCAATAATGCCTGGTTTTATTCCCTAATTGTATATATCTTTTATTGCCAGACTTGAGGGCAGGGTCCCTGTCTTAAAATGAGATGTAAAGCCAGAAAACATTGCCTATCCAACTGCACATAAGACTTTAAGATTCTTTCAGTTGAGGACTTTTTTTTTCATCTTATACATACTACCTGGATCAAGCCCTTGCAAAAATAGTTTATATACTTAAATGTTTATGCACTTCCCTGAATGGCAAAGTAGATTTAGAGTTTTAATGAAAGCTGAGATGAATAGAAGTAAAGACAGGAGACATGTAAAGAGGTAGTAATTGCAGCTATAACAAATTGCAGCTCACAAGTGAAAAGAAAGTAGCAAGAGAACAATAGGAAGAAAATAATTAAACATTAACTAGACACAGCTTTAAAAAACAAAGAAAAAAGGAGACAGAAAGGATACAATCTTCAAAAACACTAAATGTCTATTAACTCAAACTGTGTGACAATCTTACCAGGTCATTACTAATGCTACTTCTGTTTTTCAAGTGAAAACAAATAGAGGCATATAAAATACCTATAAAGTTACGAAACTAGGAATTGGTGGAAACAGCACGTGAGTTCAAGCAGTTTAGCTTCATGGCCCTTTTCTTATTCTCTACATAATAAGTGTAAAAATGTGATAAAATTAATGTCACACATGACCTGTATAAATGTGATTAGAACTCCAAAAGGAGAAAGATCAATGTAGCTCAGGTTTGGCAAGAAAGATCCAAAGAAAAAGGAGACTTTGTACTCAGAGTAGAGGGAAAGAATGAGCCACAGAAACTCATGAAGGGCCTGGGACTACAGAATGAGTGTCAGAAGAAAACTGTTGATCTTTCTAAAGTTTCAAAATAGCAGATTAAACAGACTTGGCTCAGGTGGAAGCCATCCAGCAGAACAAAGGATGATTTCCGGAGTGTTTATCTGGTAGCATCAGCAGCAGCAGGAAGAGCCAAGAGGATGAAATATCTGAACCAATAGTAAGACCCATCTGCTCAGAGGGCTCTGGCAGGCCAGACTTCCCAACTGTGGGCAAGGCAGGATAGCAATTTCTCTGATCATCTGTCCCATTTAATGTTCTCCCATGTAGCAGTATTTCAACTAAATTTTAAATAAAAGATGTTTTATTGTGACTCGTCTAATTGCATTTTAAATTAAACATATTTTATTATAGTTCTTATTATGGGTTTCTGCTTTACTTCAATAAATATATTACAGGCAGGAATTTTAACAAGGACGGAGACCTTGTTGACTGGTGGACTCAGCAGTCTGCAAGTAATTTCAAAGACCAATCCCAGTGCATGGTGTACCAGTATGGAAACTTCTCCTGGGACCTGGCGGGTGGACAGCACGTATGTTATTAGCATTCTCCAGAAAAGTTTTAGATATGTTCAACCATCGGTGATTTGTTGGTTCTTCTCTTAAGAATCCTAATAAAGGATCTTTTGTAAACAGCTCAATGGACTTAACACACTGGGAGAGAACATTGCCGATAATGGAGGTATTGGCCAAGCATACAGAGTGAGTAATAATATTTCCTTTCCATTTTAATGATGAGAGTTTTTATTTATGATACTTTATCTTTCATTTAAAGCCTTTTGTAAAAGACACATATAAAAAAAGCAGGAAATGAAGAACACAAAGTGGAAAGTATGTGAGGAGAAAGGGGATTACAAATATGCTAACCGAAATGGTCAATAGAGTTGATGTAATAGAGCTGAACACTATTAGGTTTCCAAAAAGCCAAGAAGAAGAAGAAACATTGAACATTCTATCAAAAGAAATGAAGAGACAGGAGTGGTGGCACATGCCTATAATCCCAGTGGAGGCAAGAGGATCATAAGTTTGAGGCCAGAGGTAGCCTTCATAATTTAGCAAGACCTTGTCTCAATATAAAGATGGAAAAAATAGGCTGAGGGTACAGCTCAGTGGTAGAGCACTAACAAAGTATATGCAAGGACCTGGGTTCAACTCCCAAGTACCACAAAAAAATAATTTTAAAAATAAGAAAAAAAGAAAGAAATGAGGAGATATACAAGTTTTGCAGAGTAGGCAACAGTTTTCTAAAAAATAATCTCTGAAATAAGTTTTTAGAAGACAACTCCAGTAAAACAGATTATTTCAGTCATTGATTAGTACAGTGAACAGAGCCATCTGTCCCAGTAGGTTAGGCAGTATTTTGGGACAATCAGCATCATAAACCACAGATAAAAATATCTTAAACCTAGTCTAGAGGGAGTTAGGGACCTAAAATGATGTGGCTATAGTAACCTTGTAATTGGCCCAGGTATCACACTCAAAAGTGTATTATCAACCCCCTAGAATCTTATTTAGTCTTTCATTCATTCTCTCATTCAACAGATAACTTTTGGCAGGCTCTGCCATCTATTTAGCACTATTCTAAGTGCTGGAGATATAGCAACACACCCTCCACAAAAGATGCCATAAATTAATGATGTGAGTAAGAATTAAAGGATGGTCCGGTAAATGCCATGTGCACAGGAGAAAATAAGCATTTTCACCTGAGGGTGGAGGAAGCATCCAGGAGAGAGGATGATTTTCAGTGCTTCACTGCACCCTAACATAGCCCACATGTGAGAGAAGAAGCAGTCTGCTTGAGATCACACAAGAGACAGCATGTCTGTGGGATAGAGCAGAGCTGCTCAGAGGCGAGTCTGCAGCCATCACACCCTACCATCCGATCTCGCCTCAGCTCAGAAGCTAAGCAGGGTCTACCTGGTTAGTCCTTGGATGGAAGACCACCTGACAAGACCAGGTGCTGCAGGCTAGGGAGAAAGACCTGGCTACTCGCTCCTGGAACAGTCTGCCATTGAAAACCCTATGAATCGCAGAGAAGCACTGACAATAGTGGTGGGCATAGCACAGCTTCAGGTAGTGTTTTATTCTGTTGTGCATAGGGTTGATGTGAGTCAGACCCGACTAGACGGCACCTAAACAGCAACAACAATCTCAGAGATGAGGATTGTTGGTGGAGTGGGTGAGGATGTAAGGTTATTTGTTCTCCGTAGAAATGTTGGGATAGAGGGGGAGGAGAATATTGATGATTCGGTCATGGAGGGGCAGCATCAGAGCAATGTAGAGAGGTGACTGATGGGACCTGAGACCTGGCAGTAACCAAGAATGATCCTAGTGTGAGGCCTGGGAGGCTCAGCCTGAGTCCAGCCCGTAGCTGCTGCTCTGAATGCTGGGTGATTTGGTTTTTTAAAAAACTGGATATCAGTCATTGTGCATTTTACCTCTTTGGATGGTGGGTATTTTTTGTTTCTCTATAAATACCCTTGAGCTTTATTCTGGGTATAGTTAAATTCCTTGGAAGGGGTTTGATCCTTTTGGCTTGCATTTAGTAAGTGTTTGGTGGGACTGGGACAGTGCTCAGTTTGGGGACAATTATTCCCCACTGCTGAGGCCAGACCCTCCTGTGAGCATCTTGAGGGCTTCCAGTCTGGGCCTGTGTGAGGACCAGGCACTGGTATCTCTAATCCTTTTGGGCGATTCTTTCCGCACCTTTAGGTAGCTTACTCACACACATCTCCAGACCCGTGCTAGGCTGGCCACCAGTGAGGGTGACCATCTGCAATCTCTGCAGTTCTCTTTCTTTGAGGATTTCTCCTCTTCAGGACCCTGATCCTGGTGTCCCCATGCTGTCAGCTTCTTCTCAACCCAGAGTCCACCAAGCTGCAACTGAGTTTCCCTTCCCTTCATTGTGGCCTAAAAACCCCCAGGGCCCTAGGCTGGTCCAGTCATAGGACTCCCTTTCTTTGCTTGCCTTATCTCGGGATTGTCCAGCACTATGCAAATCACTATTTCATATTTTTGTCCACTGCTCAGTTCTCTCAACAGGCAGGAGAGTCCAGTCCCTGTCTCTCTACCTTGGCCATGAGTGGCAGGCATTCACACTCTTGGGGATACGAATACATAGCCAGGCTGAGAATCGTTGCTATAAAAATCTAGTCCAACTTTGGTTTCATGGTGCTTCCTAAAACCTGCACAGAAATATAACCATGAAGCATATTACAACTGTACAAGTATTTTATTGCACTGTGAAACTACTGAGTTCTTTACATGCAATGCTCTGCCCTTCTGCTAGATCGTAAGCTTCCTGAGAGGGGACAGGCATAAGCCTTCCCACATTCCCAGAATCTTTCCATAGTTGTTGTTGTTAGGTGCTATCGAGTCAGTATCTGACTCATAGCGACCCTATGTACAACAGATGAAACAATATTGTCAGTGCTTCTCTGCTATTCATAGGGTTTTCAATGGCTGATTGATTTTTGGGAGTGGATTGCTGGGTCCTTCTCCCAAGCCTATGGCATCTGGTGTTCCCAGGCAGTCCCCAACCAAGTACTAACCAGGCCTGACCCTGCTTAGCTTCTGAGATCTGATGGATGCCACAGTGGTACAGCTACAAGCCTTTCCCTAGTAGAGGTGCATTAAATCTATGTTGATCATGAGTAGAAAGAAATGCAATACATCTTCTGCATACCTAATTGATCACTTTGCCTTTGTAAGAAATTGGGCATGACACATCTCAGTAAATGTGTTGTCAATATCTTTCTTTAACAGACTTAGTAGAGGAAACCTATTTTTATTCCCAATAGTGTGTTTAAATCATTAACGTTTTCTGACATTCAGGTTACCTAAACTGCCACCTCCTGATATATTTGAGATTTACGCTCTTTTATCCTGTCTTCATGGGCCCAGGATAGTTGCTTATCCTTAGCCTTAGATATCATAGGATACTAGGCCTCTAAGAGCTCTCAAGAGACTCCCTTGACTTTTGGCAAGAATCACTCAGACTAAATCTGGTATGAGTCTATTTTGCCAAGAGTAGTAATTAAGCTAAATATAGCAATTACAGAGGACGCCCTGGGCAATCCATTCCTCCAACTGGCTGAACTTACCCATCTATCTGCAGAACAACATTCAGATAAATTTTTGTCACATATTTAATTCTTCCATTCGTCCATCTGGCATTTATCTGTCGTCCGACATGGGCCAGGCTCTTGTCATCTACCACTCAGTATCTTGCTGTTTCCAGAGCATTTGTAGATAAATTCTGGTTTTCTTTCTAACCCATGAAATAGTTGTAGGTTGCTGTATCGCATGTATCACGAGTATTACAGTGATTTTTACATAAAAAGTTAATTACCAGGTTATGTCATCTTTTGCATAGGTTTATGTATGCCTTTAGAAATTATAAACATTGTGTTTCTGTTTCCCTAACTGCCTAGGCCTATCAGAATTATGTTAAAAAGAATGGTGAAGAAAAATTACTTCCGGGGCTTGACCTAAATCACAAACAACTATTCTTCTTGAACTTTGCCCAGGTACTGCATCTTTCTTGATTGATAAATATGAAAATCATTTTAAGTTATAATTTCACAGTAAGTTATATTTTGCATGTTGAGTTTCTTTGCATTAATCAGTTGTGGCAGAGTGTTTGACTTGACTAACTTTCATTGTTTATAACAGATTGTCAGATCATATTCATGATAAATGATTATCTTCCTGACTGCCCTTCATTAAACGTTGTTTGAAGAGTCAGTCGTTGAAGAATACAGAATTCCAATTTAATTTTGCTTTTCCCCCAAACTCCCCTAACAAATAATCCTCAATTAGACCTAAGCACACTGCTTTGCTTTTCCTGTTCCTGTCTCTAGGTGTGGTGTGGGACCTACAGGCCAGAGTATGCCATCAATTCTATTAAAACAGATGTACACAGTCCAGGCAATTTCAGGTATGTGGCTATGAACAGTGGTCAGGGTATGCCAGTAGTGACCCCATTACTTCCATATTTGGAATTGGCTTTCTATAACTAATTCTGGAACATTTGGAAATCCATTGCTTGTGTGTTTGAGTGTGTGTGTGTGTGTGTGTGTGTGAGAGAGAGAGAGAGAGAGAGAGAGAGTCAAAGATAGGATCAAAAAACCACATCGGGGTAATATTTACACAAGCATATGCCTAACAGCTCTTTTTCTCAGAATATTTGTGTCCTAGGCTCAGTGTTGGATGGAGTCCAACAAATATGTCCCCTCGAACAATGGCTTCTTTTAAAGGTAGCAAAAAACATATTTCTAAGAGACTGCAAATGGTTTAAGCCTGTATCAGCAAATTTCAGGTTCCAAAGAAAGATTTTCATTCAACATAAAGGGAAGTTTTGTGCTAATTGGAGGTTCTCCAACACAGAGTCACATCTTCAAGGCTCAAGGAGAAAGTACATTGAAGCAGAGGACAAAAAAACCCAGACGAGGATACAAGGAAAAAAATGCTGTACAGAGTAGAAGATTGAGTTAGAAGATCCTTAAAGCTTTTCTCAAGTTAGAACATCTAAGAGGTCAATAGATTGAAAGAAATCACTCTAACAACATTTGGATGTTGAATTGTAGATCCTTATGTACCTACTTTGAGAACTCATTTCAATAGTACTATCCCTTCCCCATGCGTCATTGTCTGCTGATCAACAACAAACACCTCTCAGGCCAGAAGGTCTGAAAAAGAGATAAAAATTGTGTTGGGTAAAATAGTTTGAAAGCAAAAGATAACTAAAGGGGCTAAATTTTAAAAGCTCTACCTAAAATGAACATGAACGTCTTACCTAAAACATTCACTCCTGGGGGAGAACACATTCAATTATGAGACAATAAAGTAGCACATTTAGATATTAACGAATCTGCTTGGCTTCCGTATCATCATTGTCATCAGCATCACCATCTAGTATTTGCCTTAGCAGTTCTTTCAAAACTCATTCACTTAATGATTGCTTGTTGTATGCCTCTTTTCTGTGTAATATGCACTAAAGGTAGTCCAGCTGACATATCACAATCACTGCAGTTTTCTTCTCTGTTCTGTTCTTTTTCTTTTTGCAGTGCTTAGGGTTAAACCTGCAGCCTTATACATGCTAGCAGTGTGCTCCACCACTGAGATATACCCCAATTTTTTTTTACTTTTTATTTTGAGACAGGGTCTCCTTAAGTTGCACAAGCTGCCTCTGGCCTCACACTTGCTATCCTCCTGCCTCAGCCTCCCAAGTAGTTGGGATTTACAAGAATATGGCATGGCCATTGGCCAAATTACCTGCTTTTTTAGGTTATGAACAAGAAAAAGTCACTGGATCAATTCCTATTATATTTTATTCAAAACCCTGTAGTTTTAATTTTTTAGAGTTGCTTTATTTCTTCAATCCCTAGCACTATCAAAACACTCGTTTCCTTTTCCCTTACTAAAATCCTCAGATGTTAAAAGTATTAAAAAATCTAACTCTGAGGATGGAAAATAATATTTATAAGCTCCCAGAAACCACCAATCTAATTTGTCAAAGTTTTACCCTGCATATCCCTATGAACTAAAACAGGTCTCCATAAAAATCTGTGTGGGTTTAACTAATATTATTTTAATACTTTGTACAGCTGACATTGGGAGAAGGACCTGGCAACCCCCTCCCAAAAATCAATCTGCCATTGAAAACCCTATGAACAGCGGAGAAGCACTGACAATAGTGTTTCCCCTGTTGTACAGAGGGTCGCTATGAGTCGGATACTGACTCGACGGCACCTAACAACAACAACAACAACAGCTGACATCCTCAAAGATTGAGTGATTGTCAATTAATTTTGTGAAGAGTAAAATCTGTCCCTTTTGGGTATTAACATATTTAACTTAATGACTAGATTAACATTTTCTTTTTTAAAAATGTGTCCTACCTTCCTGCCTTAACATGGCATCCTGAACCATGCCTAAAAATTTTTTGATAGGGCAGATTACCATTGTGTTGCTTTTGATATTTAACTTAATAAGATCTTCAAAAGCTATAGAATATACATCTGTTTATTCCTACACCAATGGTTATGCCTTTTCACTTCTTTTTTTTGGGGGGGGGTTAGGGTTTTTCTGTATGTTTCTCTCTTCCCTAGTACTAGCTATTACTTAGCTTCCATGTCTCAGTTTCTTGACATAAAATAAGCATTTAGTGATCATGAGAGCCGCTGGAGGATTAATGTTAATGTATATGAAGTGTCTATTACATATGTGTGTTTGGAAATTAGTACTAGGATTATTTTTAGATAAGAGGTCTAGACAGAATAAAAGTTCTTATGGAAAAAAGTTATAGACTTTGCAAAATTTTCGTATCAGCTAAAGTCCAGTGATTTTTATTGCTTAGTTCTTGTATACTAAATACTTCAGAATGTTAAAAACTGTTTACTGGTTAAGTGACAAATAAGTATGCAACTATATTTGACCCCAATTTTACACTGAAAATATCTTATTATGAACATGTAGAATTACTTGTGTCCCTAATTTTTTTGCTTCTGGCTCCAAAAATGCTTCTTTGACTATTTTCCATCCATAATAAGAGAAGTATGTGGTTTTTTGTTTGTTTGTTTTTGTGTGTTTGTTTGTTTGTTTTGGTTTTTGGTGGTTGTTTTTTGCATTTTTGTGGTTGTCATTGTTTTAGTATTGGGGAGTTGAACCCGGGGCCTCACACAGGTTTTTTGTAAATACTCAACCACAGAGACATAACTGCTAGCCCATATTTTACTTTGTGTTTTGAGACAGGGTCTCACTAAATTATTCAGGCTGCCTCTGGCCTTGAACTTGTGATTCTCCTTCCTCTGCCTCCCAAATCACTGGGATTAAAGACATGCCCCAACTCATCCAACCTGTATGCATGTTTTTAAGAGTAAATGGAATGCCAACTTTTTGTCAAGGAAATTATTATTTTCTCTGGAGGTAAAGGGATTTCCTTGGCAAAAGGTTGAGGTTACATTTAGTTTTGGAAACAGGCTGCTTCCTGGCAGTACAAAGTAAAACATATTTTTTAAAGACTTAAAAACTAATAGTGAGTTGCTATCCAAAAATTATGCTTGGTGGTATATGTACAAATATTTCCAAAATAGAAAGAAATTTGAACCTTATGCTTAAAGAGCTACCGCATCAAAAACCAAAGACAATATACTTGGCATAAAGATGAAGTCCATAAAACTGTATTTGTTAAACCTAACCTATAATTGTTGTATTTTTCCTAACTAAAGCCTTATGTATTCAAAACAAACCTTTAAAACTTTTAGTATTTAAAAAAAAACTACTTGAATATTCTAGAATTTTAATACACAATTTATTAAACTCTTTTTAGAAACCCAATTTTTGTTTAGCCATCCATACTCATGTTGAGGAATGATTGTTATAAATAATATTTGCTATATAATCTATAATATCCTAGACATATTGAGGAATGATGATTGGTTATGATCATTTTTATTTTATAATTTATAATATCCATAGTCATATTGAGGAATGATTATTTGTTATAAATAATATTTACTAAGTAATCTTTAATATCCATAGTTGTATTGAGAAATGATTACTTGTTATAATAATATTTACTATATAACATATAAATGTGTTTGTGGTGTTAGCTTTGTCAGTACATAAACTTACCTATAAACATGTTTGCACTGTTTTTTTATATATAACATTAACATATAAAATTTAAGGGTCTGAGAGTTTTTTAAGGAAATCCAAATAGACAAAATGATTTTGGTGGTTAGAGTGCTGAATATTACCTTCCACACAGGAAAAAAAAAAGAGAGAGCACCTTATAGAACTAACACCACTTTGTTGTTGTTGTTGTTAGTTGCCGTCGAGTCGGTATCCAACTCATAGCGACCCTCTGTACAACAGGGGAAACACTATTGTCAGTGCTCCTCTGCTGTTCATAGGGTTTTCAATGGCAGATTGATTTTTGGGAGGGGGTTGCCAGGTCCTTCTCCCAGGCCTACAGCTTCTGGTGTTCCCTGGCAGTCTCCCATCCAGGTACTAACCAGGCCCGACCCTGCTTAGCTTCCGAGATCTGTGTTGAGACAATATCCTTGTGTTTTATGCAGATATTTTCAATAGTTATGGCTATTTTATTTCTCCTTATAATTTAGAATGCTTAGACTAATCCCTCTTTGAAATGCTCATGTTTCTTCCATTTCTTAAATATCTGCTTTATTCCTACTATTTTACGGATATCAGGATGGATTATGGGGAGGTTTGTAGAATTCCTGTTATCATCTATTAATCTTTAGCACCTGCCGAAGAATCTCTTCCAACACTTAATTTCTTTAAGAATTTATAGTGGAAATACGCTTGTCAATGTGGCTTTGCTTTGAAAGAATCATAAGAATTAGTTGATGATAATGAGGAAGTAGTTTATTCATGAATGAAGCCAGTTAAATTTGTAGCCAAGTCATTCATTAAAAGAAGTAATAACAGGTTGTCAGAGGGCCTACTAATTTCAAACAGTTTATTGAGTAACTCCAAAATCCACTTAATTTTAGGGAGGAGTAGTCAGATATATTATAGGTCAAAAAATCCATTCTTGGTCACATGGATGTTTAGCTTCCTATCTCTTAGATGTTTTAAGTACAAGTAATTATTTGCCAAGGCAATAAACAGCAGCAGCACAATCAATTATTTTATGTAATGAAGTGAGAATTTCAAGTAAATCACCTGAAGAAATAATGAATTATTTTTATCTTTTGTTATTGGAAGTGCAAACATAGGAGCTGCATAGTTTAAATATACCATGAAATTTATGTAAGTATTGTGCATAATATTCATGAAACACAGTCTCATCCTTGGAGAAGGGATTCATCGTATTAATAATGTATCCACATTTCATGTCACCCATCCAAATATAAACATCGAACATTAATTAGAGACCTAGGAAAGCAAGTGAATCTCTGCTGTGTTGTTGACCTAATTATTCAGAATCCAATTATCTAAGTGAAGTGAAATCTTTAGATAGAACAAGAAGAGATGGGATAGAGATAGACAGCTGAGTGTATGTTAGGTTAAGTGTTTCTGGATTGCTAACTCCCCGTGTTGTTTTCTGAAGACTGTTCTTTCTTTGAAGTTTTGTTTTGCTTTGTTTTTGAGAGAAATGTAGAACTAAATCATAAAATGGGACATTTTTACTGAAGTGCTTACTCCTTTATGAAATCTAAGACACAATCCTAGGAAAAATTTTAATAAAATAAAAATAGAATAGTGCCCAATGATTAATACCCTGTCATCAATATCTAGTGCTTCCTGAATTGTGAGGAGGATTAGAGCAAATGAATCAAGCTGTTATTACTCTGAAGGGTGGTTAAGCCTAGAACTTTGGAGGTTAAAGCCCAATGACAATACCTGATTTCTAGAATCTTTTGATTCCTACATATCCAGTCACTTTGGCTACATTTATAGAAGGGAATTTGCTTTTAGGGTTTTTTTTTTGGGGGGGGGTATTCGTTTTTTGTTTTGGCTTACGAACAGAAATCTATTACCCACGGTTCTGGAGGTTAGAAGTCTGAGGTGAGGGTGCAGCCTGTCCAGGCTCTGGTAAGAGCTGTCTTCTGGGCTACAAACTGCTGACATCTCACTGTATCCTCACACAGTCAAAAGAGTGAATTTGTTCTTGAAAGTTTTGGATGTAGGAAATAGGCAATTTAAAAAAAAAAAATCCAGTTAAGGAATTGAGAGACTAAATTTGCACAGCTTTTACGTGTGTGACTTTCTAGGGTTATCCAGGAATTGGAGTCATCTCCTGGGACTAGAAACTCGGGAATAGCCTTCAGATTCAGCCCACCATGGTCACTGCGAAGCCTCTCGCAGTCTGAGTGACCATCTGAATCAGATGGCTCCTTGTTCCCCAGCAGTCCCAGGCAAGGGCCCCCAGAACCTCCGCTCTTCATGTTCACGTTCCCAGACAGCCCCATGCCCCTGGGAGAGGTCCTCTTGGGGCCCGATGTGGGAGGCCTGCCCTCGGCACTCACAACACGGCAGTGGTGTCTCACTCTCAAGGGGACTGACAGATATAAAGTCCCCGCTTCCACCCCACTTTCTTCAACCCTCCCACTCCAGCAAGTCTTTTTTCATCTTTAAGACTACTTTAGGAATCCTTAAAGAAAAACATCACATCTTCCTTGAAGATTATGGGCTTCATGGGTCAGGGGAAAGGAGGGCCAGTTGATGTGTCATGGGTGACATGTTGGAAAGTCAGGCTTAAAGAGAGTCCATATGGATCTCTCTTTCCTGCAGTGAAGAGAAGGGGAAATACTGCCTTTCTCTTCCCATTGGTCCAGAGCAGCAAATCAACCACAAAAACCCTAAGCAGTGTTTTCTTTGCAGTGCCCAGTTATCTCTCTGTGAGATGTCACCACAACCAAGGCACAGGTTCATTCATTCTGTTTGTGTTGAGTCCAGTGGCACAGATCACTATGTTGGCTTTGAAGGTTTGGCAGGGAGCAAGGTATATGTGGTCCTTCACCCTCATGGTGACTGTGGGCTACTAAATTTTGATAATTTATTTGATAAGTGGGAGGAACTAATTTAGAAAGTATTCAGAGAAGGCTACCAAGGAGATGATGTTTGGAGGCTGAAAAGATGTTCTCCACATATTGGCTACAGATGAACTTTCCCAGGGAGCCGGGATCCGCAGGAGCAGTAGGCCCTGAGGAGAGAAGGAGCTTTGCTGGCCTGAGGAAGGGAAAGTAGGTCCATGTCATTGGAATCTAGTGAGGAGTGAGAGAGGAAATGCACCATGGGGAGGCTGGGGCAGTAGACAAAGCCATCGTGACACGAGATTCCATGGAGAAGAGTCTGAGTTTTCTTCAACCCCATGTGAAGGTTTCATGTAAGAGAACCGTACAATCTGACTTAAGGTTCTAAAGATCACTCAGCTTCTGTGTGGAGAAGGGGTTGGAGGAGTGACAGTGCTAAGATGTGTACAGGGAGGTGCATCTGCCACGCGTGGAGATTTCTGTAAATCAGAAGACCCCTGTTACTGATCCTGCTCTTCCCATCCCTATGGTGCACTTGCCTCCAGGTCCCACCTCCCAACCGAAAGTGAGGGTGGCACTGGTCCCAGCAGGAAGAGAAGGGAAGGAAAGGGTTCAGGGCTGCGGGAACAGTGTCACCTGGCATCATCGCACTGACCGTCTCTCCCGTCAAATGGTGCTCAGTTCCGATACTGGTTGGACGGTGTTGTTTTTTGCCCATTGGAGTTAGAGATAAGAAGAAATGGGCACTTTTCCAGCCCTTTCCAGTTACTCAGGCCGAATCCAGTTCTGATATTTAAATAGTCCTCTAGGGAAAAAAAAGAGAAAATAACTTCTCTATCTTTCCTACTAAATCGAATCAACAAAGATCTATGAAAAACCTGTTACATTTAAAGTGTTATGTGAGCCCTGTCAAGATACAGAAAGAAATCATGACTTTGTTCTTTGATGTTTTTTTATAAAAACTTCAACTCCAAATATGAATTGTTCTGTTATTTTAAACACACATGTACACCATTTATCAACCATTACTCCCCTATTACAACCTTAAGATGTGGCACTATTATATGCATTTTACAGATGAAGAAACTGAAGTACAGAGAGGCATCAAAACCAGCCTTCAAACCATGCAGTCTCCAAAATCTGTGTTCTTTACTTTTGTTGTTGTTGGGTGTTGTTGTTGTTGTTGTTGTTGTTGTTGTTTCAGTATTGGGGGATTGAATCCAGGGTCTTTTACGTACAAGTGTTCTACCACTGAGTTGCACCCCTACCCCACCCTCCTTATTTTTATCTTGAGACAGGGTCTTGCTAAGTTGTGCAGGCTGCCTCTGGCTTCACCTTGCGATCCTCCAGATCCTCCTGCTTCCACCTTCCAAGCCACTGGGATTACGGGCATGCGCCACCCCACCCAGCTATGCTCTTTACTTCTCTACTTTGTTATTTCTCCATTTAAAACTCCAACCAAAAAGAATTGATTTATTGCATCAAGTTTTTGTTTGTTGTTGTTGTTGTTGGGTGCCATCGAGTCGGTATCCGACTCATAGCAACCCTCATAGGGCTTTCCATGGCTGAGTGCTTCTGGATTGCCTTGGGAGTGGATTGCCAGGCCCTTCTCCCATTTTTGCAGTGCTGGGAATTGAACTCGGGGCCTCGGAGCCTGCAGGGCAGTGCTCTACTCACTGAGCTAAATCCCAGCCCAAAGTTTTTGTTTAGGGGGTACTTTTGTTTTATGGAGGATTTTTTGTTTTGTTTTGTTTTTTGTTTCTTGGTTTGGTTTGGTTTGGTTTTCTTTTAAATTTTAAATTCCAGATTCCCTCACTTGGCCTACATAGAGAAATTCTACAGGGCTCCAATGTGGTATGGACATGAGTTTTAAATGTTGATGGTGACTTTCTCTGTTTGTTTTGAAGGATTATTGGGACTTTGCAGAACTCGGTTGAGTTTTCAGAAGCCTTCCGTTGCCCTAAGAACTCATATATGAATCCAGAAAAGAAGTGCCGAGTTTGGTGATCTTCACAAGCAGCAGTGCATATCTTGGCTAGATTTGCCAACATCACAGAAATGAGGCACTGTCTAGCCAAGAGAAAACGTGCCTGAGAAGTCACTGCAGTTGGCAGAGATGTGAACATGATGATACAAACGCAATTAGGTTGTTCTGGAGCCAGTGTGGAAGGAGGGGCCCGGGGCCTGTCCAATCAATCACTTCTCACTGTGTAAATAATGCCTGATTTCTGCAGATGATATCACTCATTTCTCCTTCTCTCATGGTCCGCCAGTTTGACACTGTCCCTAGAAAACAGTGTTAAGCACTTGCAGCAGACCAGGATCTCAAATCAAAGGGAGAAGGAAGATGTTGAATTCAGTTTGGCACCAAAAACACGACAATGATAACGATTCTTTAAAACACATTGCTCAAGTATCTGTTTTTACTTTTCTTTGTAACATTTATGCTCCTTCAAAACCCTTCCAAAGAATTTTTATTCTTATTGGGACCTTAGGGCTTATCTAGTTTTAAACTCATTTTGCCATACACCAGTTATTCATCCTACCATCATTTTAAGAACTCTTTGAGCAAAAACTAATGTCTGAAACTGTTTTTTGTTATACTTGCTTTACTGATTTTGAGACTGTTGGGGCCCCTGCAATTTTCTAAGCAATTTGTTGCTCTCTCTGTCTCTCAGAACTTGGTCTTTTTAATGGATTTGTAGTAATGTATAAATAATAATTTTTATATTTAATTATTAACTACATTTATGACTAAATAACTATTATTATAGGTAGTCATTGAATATTGATATTTTAGACCAAGGTAAACAGTTGCAAATCAAGGCCTGTAAAGTGATGTACAAATGAAAATTTGAGACTTTCTAGACTTATAAATCATATTGATGAAAAGCTTTAAGCACAACCTTTGTAAAAATTGCCATGAACAGTTGTCTAGAGATATATGATATTTGTGGTTTACAAGCAAGATTTTCAAAATTAAATCTGTACCCAAAGGTGACTGTGCAAGGGCAAAATGGCATCTATGTAGCTCCATAACTTCTTTTCAGGTTTGTCATCTGATGGAAATATTTTGATAATAAATTGAAGTTGTGAGCCCACTCCTCACTAAGCCTGTGTGCGAACTGTCTGGTTTTATAAAGTGTGTTTTTTAATAGAAATGGGAAGCCTCTATGCTTTTCTTTTGTTGTTGTATTGTTGCTTTTGTGGCTCAGGGACTGAACCCAGGGCTTTATGCATACTTTACAAGTGTTCTACCACCGAGTTGCACCCCCACACTACCCCCTTTTGTTTTTATCTTCAGACTGGATCTTGCTAAGTTACACAGGCTGTCTCTGGCCTCGACCTTGCCACCCCCCAGATCCTCCTGCTTTTGCACCTCCCATCAGTGGGGTCACAGGCATGTGCCACCTCACCTGGCTGTGCTCCTTCCTTCTGTACTTTGACCTGCTTCTAGAATTCTGAGTCACAAGGAGTTCTGGAAGGAGACTGTTTAGTCCCTAACAGGGACTCATCTCTTGAGACTTCCACATTCCTATCTTCTCCTGACTTGGTGACTAGTTTACCTCATTTCATTATCTGATTAAGTTTTTACAAAAGAGATGCACATCCACAATCCTTCTTTTTTCTAACAAAAGGTGAAAATAGGAGAATTTCTATCCAAAATATAGGTGTTGATTTTTCGTGCCTGTTAAGAAATATCCATTTGCTTTAAAAATTTTTACTAAAGTATAGCATGCATACAAAGATTGCATACAGCTCAATGAACTTGCTCCCTCTGAACACAGCCCTGTAGCCACCACCTGTAAGAAGCAGAATATTATCCTAGATGCCCACCCTGGCACTTCAGTCTTCCACAAACAACTACTATCCAGATTTCCAGTATCCACTAGTTTTGCCTGACTTCATCTTCTAGATAGATAGAATCAATTAGTATACTTTCTTTCCTGTCTGATTTCTTTCTCTCAAACTTATATATGTGAAATTCAACTACATTGTTGTGTTAATTTGGGTTCTTTCCTTCTCACTGCTGAATAGTATTCTGTTGTGTGACTGTACTATCATCCACCCATCCTGTTGTTGACAAACTCTTGAGAAGTTTTCTGTTTGCGACTGTCACAAATAATGCAACCATGAGTGATGACCTGTGCTTGCGTGTCATCATCTTTACCTGAACCTTTAATGGACTCATTTCCTGAAGTCTTTCCAAAAATTATCATGAATATTGAAAAAGTAGTTTCAGACTAACCATGAATATCTTTGTCATTTCCCTCTTTGTCACAGCCACCACTATTATGGATAATTCAAAGTATATTTATATCTATATTTCTTCAAAATAAACTTCAACATACCTAAGTGCTATTTGTAGTTGAGGTAATAGGAACTCCTAGCATTGAATAAAACAGTTATGTCTGAATTATTTTACTCTCATCTTGACAGAGCAACTGAAAGACAGAAGAGTAACTAACTAGTACAAATTATACAAGGCTACTGCTATCCCCACTGCTGGTTCTTTAAAATATCCAGCTTGTGTTCCTGTGGAGGGACAACTTCCTAGTGCCTGGATCCCCACTGGAAATATAAATATAAGATCTCTTGGGCTAAGGTATAGATAAAAGTCAGAACAGCAGTTCCTTCCCTATCCTTCACAGATCCAGACATCTTTAATTGTACACGGTTTTCTTGTTGAGTCCTGTGGACCCTTATTACCTCTCTCAGCTACCACTCACCATTTGGATTATATCTTAATCTCACATAACAAGCCCAATTCCACTGTGGCTGAGTTCTAATCAAGGAACAAGAGTTTAGAAGCTGAGACAACAAGGTTTGGGCAATGAGGTTGCTCAGGAATGAAGACAGGAAGAAACTTCTAGCAGTGCATCTCGGTAAGGAGTCTGCCTCCATACTACAATGTCTGTGTGCATCCTGAGTGCAAAGTAGAAAGGATCTTTCCTTGGGAGGTGAGTCCTTTTTCTTACCCTAGTCTTCCACTTTGGGAGAAGGACCTGGTAACCCCCTCCCAAAAATCAATCCGCCATTGAAAACCCTATGCACAACAGAGAAGCACTGACAATAGTGTTTCCCCTATTGTACAGAGAGAGGGTCGCTATGAGTCGGATCCTGACTCGACAGCACCTACAACAACAGTCTTCCACTCGGGAGTGGATTGCCATGTCCTTCTGTCCTTCTCCTGTTTTTGTGGTGCTGGGGATCAAACTGAGGACCTCAGAGAGCACAGAGTGGCACTCTACTGACTGAGCTAAACCCCAGACAGTAGGTAATAAAATTTGCAAATGAATGAATGAATGAATGATAAGTGAATGACAAGGGTAACTAGATATATAAATCTATTATTCATAAATAGAGACATATGAAGAGGTAGATAACCAACAGAGTAATTATTCCCTGGCCCTTTAGGTTGCTTACGTCAAGAGAGTGAGTAAAAGAGAGGCATAAAGGTTGTTGTTAGGTTCTTTCCAGTCAGATCTGACTCATAGGGACCCTAAGTACAACAAGAAAACACTCCCTGACACTGTGCCATGCCTGGCACTATGTCGGTGCATCTCTGATGTTCATAGAGTTTCAATGGCTGATTGTTTTGGGATTGCTTAGGGAGTGTATTGCCATGTCCTCCTCCTGTTTTTATGGTGCTGGGGATTGAACCCCCATCCTCAGAGAGTTCGGAGCAGGACTCTGTCAACTGAGCTAACCCCCCCCAGTAGGCACTTACATATGGACAAAAGCTTGTAATTTTCTCAAAGGCATTTATCATTGATGCTGACACAGACGGAGCTCTTAAGTAGAAGACATCTGTTAGTTTGGAAAGAAAATAAAATTCCACTCTGTCAAAAAAGGATAATCAGAAATTTTTATCAAGTCCCAATCTCAAAAACACAAAATAACAAAAAGTGTTTTTCATGCTACTGCTTTTATGTCCAGTCCTCTCTGTTCCAGCCCCCAACCCCCATGTAAACCTCTACACCATTTGTGTCTTTAAAAATATCAGTTAAATGAAACTTTTGTCACTGTATAGTTTTACACTTTCTGATAGCTTCTAATGTAATCTTTTAAAAAGGAATGACACCCTATTTTACCAACATTCTCTCCTTCCAAAGATAACCATAATTCTTGGATTGGATTTGTTTTCAAAAGGCAAATGAAATGGTTGCCAAATCTTACAAAGATTCACAAACATAATTGAATGACTTACACAGAAGTCAAAAATAAGTGCCTTCATACATTGTCCAAAGGAACTTGACCATTTGGTTGATTAAGTGGAGAAGAGCTACGTCTGACTGCTCATAACAGCACATAATCTTCTCTCTATGTCTGCATCCAGAACCCTCTGGCATCTAATCCAGCCTGATCTCAGAAGCTAAGCAGGGTCCACCTGCTTAGTCCTTGCATGAGAGACCACCTGTGAATACCAGGTGCTGCAAGCCAGGGAGAAGGACCTGGCAACCCACTCCCAAAGCAATCCGCCATCAAAAACCCTATTAACAGCAGAGAAGCATGGACATAGTACCAGGAATGACAGAGTGTCTGGGAGTGTTTTGCTCTGTTGTACATAGGATCTCCATGAGTTAGACCCGACTCAATGGCACCTAACAACAACAACAATCTTTTATCTAACAGTGTTTTCTTAGCTTCAACCCCTTTGTGTTTTGCATTTCCTCCAAAACAGTGAGAAGTACTCTTGTCATTTTCAACCTCATAGACAAAATACTGTGCTTCCATTTTATTTGGAAAACAACAACAACCATAAAAAAGCAATCTCAGTTGCACAAGGGAAGCCTGGCAGAAAAATACGCTTTGATTCTTTGCCAGAAATAATGATGGGCTCTCTGGTTGGGAAATGTAGAAAGACTGGGAAGTCTGGTGTTTATGTTTGAGTTACTTTCTACACAGAAACCAAAAAAAATTTTGCAGATATCATGCATATTAACATCTTGCTGCATTTCTCTAAATTGACTTGGTATCATTGCCAATCTGATCATCTCAAGTTATAATACATTGTAAAATATTATCCTGTATCCAGGAAAAGACAAATGAGGTCAAGTACTTGGGTTACCCTTGTCCTTGTAACTCCTTCACACATGCTTTAAATGTTCTACATCCTCTGAAAAACAGAGGATGTAATGTGAAGATGTTTATGTCGGCTTTAGAGTACCAAAGAAATAGAGATTTGAGAAAAAAACTAAATAGCAGAAAATGTTTAGATTTATTAAATGAAAATATTAAAAAGACAAAATGTTGAATATGCATTTTCACTTCAACTTTATTAAAATATTGTTGCGCAGAAAAATTGGAAGAATATTTGGCAAAAATCAGAACAGTGGTGATAGTATTCCAAGAGATTTTAATTATCTTTTCTTTTTCTTAAACTAGTGTTTTGCATTTAAAATTCTTCTGTAATGGAATAATGTTACTGCTAAAAAGTCATTGTTGTTGGGCATGATGGTACACGCCAATAATCTCAGCATTCAGGAGATTGAAGCAGGTGAATTGCAAGTTCAAGGCCAGTTTAGACTGCATACTGAGATCCAGGCTACATAGTAAGATGCTGTCTCTCAAAAGCAAACAAAAAAGTAATTTTAAAACGTATATGGAAGTGTTGTCATGGAACACAGAGTCCCACTTCAAGGTTCTTATTCTTGTTGATAAAAGCATTTAAAAACAGACACAGAAAGGAACTCGAGGATAGTTTATTGGAGTCAGAGAGGAGAGCACTCTGAGCCTCAGGTCAAGTAGGATGGGTATTTTTGCAGGTTTCAAGAGAAAAGAGATGGAAAGAGGAAGAATAAAGTTATATTTTCAGAGTTAGAATTCAGGAAACAGGCAGGCCAAGCAGTAAAGATCTGCAGGCAACTGAACTGAAGTGGGGAGCCTATGGGGTTTGTAAGTCCATACCTCATTGTTGTTGTTAGGTGCTGTTGAGCCTGGTCTGACCCATAGCAACCCTATGTACAATAGAACAAAACACTCTCTGACACTGTGCCAGGCCCGACATTATGTTGGTGCTTCTCTGCTATCCACAGGGTTTTCAATGGCAGATTGTTTCGGGATTGTACTGGGAGTAGACTGTCACATCCTTCTCCTGTTTTTGCAGGGCTGGGGACTGAACCCAAGGGCCTTGGAGATTGCAGAGCAGCACTCTACCAACTGAGCTAAGCCTGTATCTCGTGAAGGAGACAGATATTCCTCCCGTTTCCTCATCGGGTCCTCAGGTGGGCCATATTTCTTCCACTTTTTGGCTTGGGGTGGCCTTCTTAGATTGTAAAACAGGTTTCCTCTTTAAGACAGGTGGGCTCTGGCCTCAAAGGAGGTCTGTGTGCCTCATCCATCCAGGCCTAGAGACACCTGTTTCTTCATATGTAAAGGATGTCACTGGCCATCACCAGGCCCTTTGTAAAGGGTGTTGTCTATCAGCAATCATGCAATTTGTAGAGGATATTATCTACCAGGACAGTATTGCCCACTGACCAAGCTGTTTGTCTCAAAGGAGGCTGACATGTTGCTATCCACATGTCCCAAATGGTGCCTGGGAAGCAGACGGCTGCACAGGCTCCTTCTTCCTTCCCCTTCTTCCTGCCTAACGTCCCCTACTGTAAGGGAGAAGGAAGAGAATATAGAAGGGAGGATGAGGAAAAACTTAACTGAAAAACAAAAATCTAATTTTCCTCAGTTTAGGATTTGTAATTCACTTAACGAGCAATTCCGTTTGATGTCTCCGACAGCTTACACCCAGTGTCATGGGTTCTAGTCAAGGGGCCCTGCCTGGGGGACACCTCAGATCTCACAGTTTATGAGGTAGTTCTGCTACACAGTACTTTGCACAGAGTAGGGGAAGTTGGTGGACTTTCCTCTGTTTGCGTTGTTTCTATGAGAATAAAGCATGTGCTCTAGAAGGATTTTTGTTTTCCTAAAAATGAGAAAGAGTTGACTGATCCGAGCATCCTCTCCTACTTGGTGTTCTCCCAAGACAAAACATAGCTCTTGCCAAATCCTGACCAAGGTTAAGGATGTAGCTTACAGCTGTGACATGGAAGCCAAGAGATTACACAATAACAAGGCCTAAATATTTCACTGCCAGGTATGATTTACCTGGAGGCCAGAGGCTAAAATTAGGCATTGAATAGGAAGGAGATAACAGGATGCAGCTAATTCCAGGTAACTTACTGCTTTCATATGTTTATATTTGTTAAGATTTTTGGTTGAAATGCGAAAATCGAGCTCACGCTTGTTTAATCAAAATTGGAGATTTGGTTGATCCATGTTACTAAATGCGGGGCAGCTATGAGTAATTGGGCCTTCTACTACCTGTCTGCGTTATTTTCCTGGACTGGCCTTCACTAAAACAAAGCTGTGATCGGGTGATTCTCCACTTCCTCCCCCAGAGGACAGACTTCTAACTGCAGTGCACATTTGATACATCCCACGGCCATACCACTCTGGCACCAGATCCTGTCTGATCTCAGAAGCTAAGCAGGGTGGGGCCATGTTAGCCCTGGATGAGAGACTGCCTGGGAACATTGAGTGCTGTAGGTTTGGGAGAAGGACCTAGCAGCCCACTCCTGAAACAATCAGCCATTGAAAACCCTATGAATAGCAGAGAAGCACTGACAATAGTACCTGGCATGGCACAGGATTGGGTCATGTTTTGTTCTGTTGTACGTAGGGTTACTGTGAGTGGACCCAACTCCACAGCACCTAACCACAACACCACCAAGAAGAAAACAACTGGTCCATTTTGGAAAGATACTTAACCCTATGGATAAAGGATGGGGAAGTGGGGAGCTTGTAGAAGTTATGATCTTTTATCATAATGGTTGTAGAAATTATGATCTTTGTTCTCTTAAAAACTAGCTTCCCAAAAGAAGAAAAACACTGTCTCTAGAAGAGAAAGGAAAAAAAAAGATATGTCCAATATACATCTCACATTGTGCATGTTGTTTTAAATAAATATCTTACTTTAAATTTTGTTTTACCAAATGAAGACATTGTGTATTTTAGTCATATCTAATATTTAAAAAAATTAAGTCATTAATAAAGGGCTGTAGGCAGGAAAAGCAATTACAGTTATTGTGAGCCAGGTACATAATTTAGATTTTATAATTTTTTCCATTGAATTCAGGGGTCCCCAGCCACCAGCCATGGACTGGTACCATCTGTATTTACATCTCTATTTATAGCTGCTGCCCATCTCTCTCATTTATCACCTGAGCTCTGCCTCCTACCAGATCAGCACCCCCAAACCCTCTATCCATGGAAAGACTACTTTCAGCAACACTAGTCGTGGGTGCCAAAAGGGTTGTTGTTGTTGTTAGGTGTCATCAAGTCATGTCTGACTCATAGTGACCCTCATAGGGTTTTCAATGGCTGATTGTTTCGGGATTGCCTTGGGAGTGGATTGCCGTGTCCTTCTCCCATTTTTCCTGTTCTGGGAATCAAACCCAGGAACTCAGAGACTGCAGAGCAGCACTCGACCAACTGAGCTAAATCCCAGCCCACTAGGCTTATTAGAAGATAAAAGTAAATGAAAACATCTGCCCTTTTTATAGAGAGACACTAAAGATGTATACAAATATATTAAGGAGTTGCAGAGAAAGCTGAATGCTTAAGACATCCTTGAGGAAGTTATACTTAAATTGCTTTTGGTAATAAGGTTGGGATTTTGATTATTAAAGGGGATAATGAGATATTTTCATTTAAAGTTAACTCATGTACAAAATTAAGCAACAAAAGAGTAAGAAATCCAAACACACAAACACTTGCTAAGAAAACTGACTGGAAGAACACAGCAAAGGGGGTGTGACCTTTGTTGACACAGCTATTCATTAATTGGAGTTGGCTCTTTGATGCATCCTGTACCAACAAAAGCCTTCCTTATTTACTGATTAGGCATCTTATGCTATCCATGAAGTTGACTCATTATTATTACTTTTTTTATTTTGAAAGATGTCCTGTGCATTTCTTGCATTTGTCATAAGTTATGTGGTAAGGGTAACATTCTGTCCTATTCTTGGGAAATTAGAACACAGCTCTATTTTAGGTCCTGTTGCTAACTCACTGCACTGAGCAAGTAACTAAGTTATCTGTGTTTCCATTGTTTCAGAAGTAAAATCAGAGTGAGGATCAAGCCTTTCTCAAAACCAGAAGGCAGGCAGATGGAATGATTTGCCAACCAAACTCCTTGGGAATGGTGAAAGATATCAGAGTACAGAGGAACTAGGGTACAGTGTTATGGAAAAATTTCAGTTTGGAGAGAGCCAGATAGACCCAGGGACATCCAGGGTCAAAGCAAAGACCAGTCAAATGGCTACAGAGTAAGCATTTGGCTCCTCTGAGCCTCAATTTCCTCCTCTACAAAATGGCCATAATCACATCCATCTCTTGGGGAAGGATACTGTACCAGCTGCCAACAAATTGCAGTTTTACATGCAATAACACTTAATACCCCAATTGCTACCTCTGACATTTCCCTGGCGCTAATTACATTCTGTAGATCTTTACAAACGCGAGGCTTGTAGCTAAAAGACTAGAATTTTATTTTTTCTTTTTGCCTTATTACTTTTCATGTTGCCCTTAGTGGGTTGCTTGCCTGACCCCTTTCAGATCATTTTCCTCACTAGACATGTTTGAAACCGAAACGACGAAAAGTGCAACCCTCTAAACAGGGACTTCTTCAAAGGCAAAAAGAGCAAAAGCAAGAACATAACACAAAACTGAAGTTTTGAGCACAATGATAATTTGAAGGAAAACATTTAATACTTTATTACACAAATATCTTCTCTTTGCTCAGAAAATGTCATTGGCACAGGAGACCTCCGGAAAGTTATTTAATTTCTTTGAAATTTAGCTTCCTCAGAAGTAAAATGTAAAGGTAAAAACACATTTCTGTCCTTTGGGTATGTGGTAGGCAGAAGAATGCCCCTCCTCAACAACGTCCACATGCTGACTCCCAAAACCTATGAATATGTTAGATGCATGGCAGGAGGAGATTAAAGGTTACAAATGCAATTAAACTTACTCATCAGCTGATGTGGAGAAAGTGAGATCATCCAGAGTTATCCAGATGAACTCCAGGTAATCACAGGTCCTTACAAGTGGAAGAGAGGTAGAAGAGAGGTCCAAGTGGTGCAATGTGAGGACTTGACTAGGTCTTGCTGACTTTGAAGATGAAATAAGAGGTTCAGACTCAAGAAACCTGTAGAAGTTGAGTGGAGAAGGCAAGAAAGTGGGTTTTCTCCCAAAACCCCTAAATGCCTGCCAATACCTGGTTGTGGTTTACTGAAACCAATGGCACAAGACTCCTGACCTACAGGATTATAGGATAAAGAATTTGTGTTGTTTTCAATCACTATGGTGCCTGCAGCCATACCATCCTGGCATCTGGTCTTGTCAGAGCTCGGAAGCTAAGCAGAGTCAGGGCTAGCTAGTACTTATATGGAAGACCATTGGGGAATGTGGGCTACTGCAGGCTTGGCAGAAGGACCTGGCTGCCCACTCCCAAAACAATCAACCATCAAAAACCCTATGAATAGGAGAAAAGCACTGAAATATTGCCAGGCATGGCACAGTGTTGAGGAGTGTTTCATTCTGTTCTGCATAGAGTAGCTATGAGTGGGACCCAACTTGACGGCACCTAACAACAACAAGTTTATGGTCATTTGTTACAGAAGGTATAGAAAATATACAGTATAAGTAAGTATTCAGTAGATAAGACTTCAGAATTATTTGAACATCTTAAAAATTATGCTAAGCTCAAGCATTACCTTCTAATATTTAAATATGTGCAACTGTAAAAATTCAATCCAAAATATTTACTGTTCTTCACTTATCTGGTATTAAATGAAAATATGGCTACAACATCAATTTGAGATAAGTAAATATGAGTTGGCATTATTCTAAACTAAAATAAGTAGCCATAAGTGATTCACTCATGCAAAGGCTAAAACATTGGCTTTTCTGAAATAAACATAATTCATCATACAGAGGTTAGGTATTTGGCAATTAACAAGCCTTGCCTATTACACATCTTTCTTCTCAGCATGCAAACTAATTAACTGCTGAGAAGACTTTCCTTGTATAAGCACTAATATGTCAGGAAAATATTTATGGGGTCATCCACCAAAGTAGCTAAAACATAAATTGTTTAGGCAAAGTTTTAATAAAATAGAAACGCAGGACCATGGAAATGATAATCATAAAGCATCCTTGGGATTATTTTGCACTTGGCACATTGCATTTTCTTGAAAAGTTATTTATAGGTATTATTTTTACCTTAGGCAAGCTAATAACAAACTGCTATGTTCTCAGGAACTTCTGCACTTCGGCTTTAAGGAGTATGTCATAAAAAAGATATATTGCCCAAATGCTTAAACATTAAAAATAAAGAAGGGACTGTCACACTGGCAAAAATGTTCTGTCCTTGGTAGCAACAGAAAGAACATTGACAGTTTTTAAATATATAGCACATATAAGTTGCATATTTACATTGCTCAGAGCTTCTTCAACATTTACTGAGTTGTGTAGTTACAAAAATGAATATATAAAGCTCAGCCAGTGCTGTGCTGGAGCCAGCCCTCAACAGCCCATCAGAGTGGTTAAATTTTCAGGAATTTTGTGAGCTAGCTGATAAAATATTGGTAGCTTAAAGTCACCCAAGACAATAAATCATATTTGGCTGGTTTATTTTTCTCAGAGAAACAACTGTTCAGCATTTACTAACACAGCATTGGCCCTGACCAAGGGCAATTCACAATCCAGGAACTGAAACCAGGGTCGCCATCTAATGTCATACATGACCTAGTGGTCTTGTTGTATGTATGAAACTATCGTGGCTGGGACCACAACCTCAGGAACGAGAGCAAAGGGTTGTGATCATGTAGCTCCCTCCAGATGACTGTGGATGTTCACAGTGGCAGGTGCCAGTATAGGAATGGCCTGTATGGCTGCTTGGCTGAGAGCCCTTTCCTCTAGGCAGTCAGTGTAGCCAGCACAGTCCAACAGCCACCAATTAGGGAGTCAAATCATACTGTCCCTCAACATCTGTGGTTATTTGCAGGAGGATAAACATCAGGAAAAGTCCTTTAAAAAAACCTTCATGATCAACATCAATATTGATTTTACAGTTTTTGACAGGGCTTTTAACAATGCTTAATACCTATCCTGAGAGGTCCAGTTAGATGTAGGTATCCCAGATCTGTCTCAACCAGATACCCAATCTGCTCATGTGTGCTCTTGGACTTCCTAGCCTCCATAACTGAGAAAATTCTGTTGTTTATATGCCACCCAGTCTATAGTATTCTGTAGTAGCAGCCTGCACTGATTTACACTGTCAGAATAACTAGAAGCTGGTAGGGATTTAATCATGATAGAACTGGTTGTCAAATGAGGAAGAGATTGCCTTCATTTGTGAGTATCTGTTAAGGCTTAAGAAAGATGCATCATTGGGGTAGCTTTTAAAATGGACATGTTTTTCCAAAAGAAATGGTAGGATGAGAATTCCAAGAGAAGAATACAGCCTGAGTTAACATTAGTAACTGGAACAGTTCCTCAAAGAGCCAATCTGGTTCTCTCAAACTAGCCAAAAGAAGAATCACCTGTCAAGGTAGTTTGATATCAAGTTGTGAAGGTCCAGAATTCCAAACTAAGAATTTCTAATTTTGGCAGTAAATTTGAAGTTGTAAAGCTGGATTTTCTGCTGAAAACAGAATTGTGCTAACATGAAACTAGAGACCTGGTAAACAATCACAAGAGCAGAGCTCATATCTGTTCTCTGCACATTTCTTCCCTCAGGACTTGTTACTGCACCTAGTATATTATAACCATTTTTTTTTTCTGTTTGGAAAGTAGGAGCTAAATTTATGCCATTGTACTTAATCCTTCTATCAAAAAATACACCTGTTAAATATTTTCAATGCATGACAACTAAGCCAATTCCCAAATCATTTATTGAATTATTTCATGAAGTGACTTTTATATCGTTTCTTCTGCTGTGATAGCTTGCCAGACTAAAATATTAACAGGCCAGATTAATGGTAGCAGAACAGTAACAGAATGGGAAATTCTGATTTCTATCTATTAACAAAAGGCTAGAACACGAGAGAATTGTTGAATAGTGTGATTCTCATTTTATCCTTGAGTCTTGAATCAGAAGCAGCAAATGAGACTCAAAGTGAGGCCAAAGCTGTCAAAGGGAGATGTAGAGTTGAATGAAAGCTGGAGATACTATAGTGAAGATGCTTATTTCATCTCATCCTCTGGGTTTCCTGGTCCTGTGTAGCAAGAGATTTAGACTGGATCTGTGGCCTCTTCTGGGAATCCTGGACAATCAATAAAATCAAGGATAGTGAGACAGCAGGGATAACTGGCTTGGAGCCCTACTAAATTATTATTGAATGCTCTAGATGAAAGGATCAAGGGCATGAACTGTGAGGTCTCTATCCATAAAAGAAGCAACAGGATAAGAGAAGCAAGGAGAAAGGAGAAAGAAAGTATTTCAATAAATATCATCAAATAATCTCTGTCTTAACTCCCACCTGTCATATAGGAATACATTCCAGAGCCTCTCAACTTCCTCCTGAGTATTTCTGAGTCCTGTTGGGACAATCCACATCAAACCACGTCTAGAACCCTTGACTACCAAAGAGGTGTCGCCTCTGTGACTTCAGTTTTCTGCAAATAGTTTTCCTATCAATGCTAATTCCTAATACAAGAGCAATACTCCGATGCCCACAAAGGAGCTGCTGCTGCTAATCCTCACCAAGAGGGCAGCCACTGCCACCTACCTTAGTGATACAGCTCAGAGTGTGCTGGTGCCAGATACTGAAGGCACTGTCATCTGACCCAGTGCTGTCTCTTGTTACTGCCAAACATGCCAGCATAGAATCTTTCCATTGCATCAACTATGATGTTATTGAAATCTTGTCGTCCCCACAACCCACAGAGATTTTTATGGAGGCAGGTACATTTTTATCTATCTTTTGTGTTTATTTGCCTTACCAAAGAACTCCGTGAACTAGGATTAAGATTTTAACTCAGCAGTATTCTGAGTAACCAATAAAGCACTGAGTTCAGAATCTCCCCTTACCCAAACTAAACCTTTGCATCCCAGTTCTCACTTCTCTTAGGATAAGTTATTCCTCCTTCACATCACCCTAAAATTCCTATTGAGCATGCCAATCCCCTTAGATCGGGCTGACCCGAGCTGTGCATGCCTATGTGGGCGTGTCAGGTGTTTACAGCAGGCATCCATCCTGATAGGCTGGTGTAGAATAGTTTGGCTCACACCCTGCCTCCAGCCATCCTAATCCTTGGGCAAGCACCGTAGAGGCTCCCAAAATGACACTTCAAAAATATCACAAGAAAATATCACAGGAAAGGATGCCTCAGTTCCTCAATAATGGCAAAAATATGAGAAAAGTGTCACCATAATAAAAATATTTACAATCATACGAGGATATGTCGGTGATTTTCATTTACAAGTAAACATACCGTGGTATACAGTATGGAATGTGGCAAAACCGATACCTTCTGATACCGAATGATGGCCAGGAGGTCCTTATGTGGCTCTGAAGGTGAAAACTGCTAAGCATATCCAGGGTCCGTTTCCCTTCTCTTTCTTTGTAACAGAATTCCTAAGTTTTGTCTGAACACATGGTCACCTGGCTAGGGATTACATTTTCCAGCCAAGAGTGAACACACGATTATATTTCAGTCAATAGATGTGAAGAGAAGCTATATGTGCAAATCTAGGTCACATAATTTAGGAATGAGAGTGATTGCACGCCAAGATGCAGACTAGAATTTCCAAATGCGGTACCGGTGAGCTGGATTCAAGCTGTGATGCTAAAGGAATAGCATGTCCTCTGTAGCCACTTCTTCTGTATGAATTCCCTGCCTATCATGTGGAAATGAAAAAATAAAGAAAAATTTTAAGCACTTGGATATGCTAGGAGAAGTAACACAGTTGTGCCTCAGTATCAATGAGGGGTTGGTTCCAGGACCCCTGGTGACTGGCAACATCCAAAGACATTCAAGTCCACTCTGTAAAATGGAGGTTTACATATAACTTGCACACATCCTCCCATATATTCTAAATCTCCTCTAGAGTAGGTATAATACTTAATGTAAATGCTATGTAAATACTTGTTATACTGTCTTGTTTAGGGGATAATAACAAGGAAAAGATCTATGTATGTGCAGTACAAGGTACAATCATCATAGACCTAACCCCATCAGCAACAACATAGCATGTTTTTCCTGAATATTTCAGATCATGGGCTGATTCAATCTATGCATGTGGAACCTAGAATACAGAGAGCTGATTGTACTAGCTGTTATAACAAGCATTACCAAAATTTGTTAGCCCAATAGAAGTTTTGTTTTTCCTTACATAAAAGCCGATGCAGGTTGGGCAGGTTTCCTGGGTAGCTTGTCTCTAACCTGTGACTCTCTCACCTGGACTCTTTCTAGTGCCAATATTTTTGCTACCTTGGAATTTTTTGCCTCCTTCCACATGGATTGGGCTTTGCAAGAGAAAAATTGATGCTTTTCAATTATGGTGCTGCAGATGAATATTAAATATACTATTGACTGCCAAAAGAACCAACAAATCTGTCCTAGAAGTGCACCTAGAGTGCTCCTTGGAGGCAAGGATGACCAGACTGTATCTTATGTATTTTGGACATGTTGTCAGAAGGGACAAATCCCTGGAGAAGGACATCATGTTTGGGAATGTGGCAAATGAGTGGAAAAAAAAGGAAGACCCTCAGCTAGATGGATTGACACAGTGGCTGCAGCAATGGGTTTAAACATAAAAAAGATTATATACTTGACACGGTGTTGGGGAGTGTTTTGTTCTGTTGTACACAGGGTCTCTATGAGTTGGACCCAATTCAGTGGTACCTAACAACAACATGGATGGGGAGCAGATAAAGAGAGAGCCTGGAGAGATGCACATATACATTTGACCTAGCTTTAAAAGCAAGAGCCAAAATTTTCACTCATCTTTCATTGATCAGAACTAGTCATGTGCAAAATTGGGAAATGTAGAGAGAGCATAAATATTCATAAGTATTCATAAGTCTTTTCGACAACAGCCATTTTGATAGCTTAGAAAACAATATCTCTAAACATACTGGTTATAATTTATTGTCCCTTAAACTCTTGACCATATGAAAAAAGTGTACCCTATAACATAGTTAGGAACAGAGTTAGGAAGCAACACTGACCCTAATTTTATAAATGAGCCCCATTTCCATCTATGAGGCTAAATTCACAAGGAATACACTGAATACTGGAGAGGGAGGAGCCAGACTAGATGAAATGTTTGTCATGGCTAATATTCCATGGATCTCTAATTATAAATTTTATGTCCTTGATGATATTGACACTCCTATAAATCAGGGCATTTGATGAACTTCCTAGAATTTATGCATTCTTATTTTTAGAGGCTCTACCCTACTTCATATTAAACATGTTGAAACATACTCAAAATCTATATGAAATATAATTTATATGCAACTACACAAGAGTTTTCTACTTTAAAGTCAATAACTTTTCTCAAGTCTAAATATTTTATAATGCCTATAGGGCCCAGTGGGGCATTTATTCTCCAAAGAACTACTCTTGTGATCGTCATGAAGTGGATTTCAATATGGCTTCATGGGTTCCAGTAGGTAGAGCCTCTACAAAACGGAGAAGGTATTGAAATATTTATCCCTAAACAACAGTGCCCACGTAAGTCACTACACTCACTTGATAATTCAAAGAAGCTTGAATAAATCTTGGAGGAAGGCAACCTCATCCTGAGGAGACCCCGAGCTATTCAATCAAGGGGGGTCAGCAGCCTTCACAACACTCACATGCTGCCAGAACCTGATTGTGGGAGCAAGAGCAAGTCAGGTATATTGAAAAAGGTCTTAAGATCTGAAAGAGTCTGATTTTATATGAAAATATTTACAGTATATGAGGGTCCAGGAAATGGTAAGTAGATACCTTTAAAGTAGTATGAGTTATTAGACTAAAAAGCCTCTGAGATGAAGAAATTCAGCAAGCTAATCCTTCCCTACAAAGGCTTAGACAACTTGCTCAGTCAGCATCCCACACTGCCTGTCCTCCCTGGTTGAGAGAAGGACTCGGCAACCCACTCCCCAAGAGCAACCAGCCATTGAAAACCCTATAAATATCAGAGAGGCACTGGCAATAGTGTTTCATCTGTTTCATACATAGGGTAGCTATGAGTAGGATACTGACTCGATGGCACCCAACAACAACAACAACAACAACAACAACAACAACAACAACAACAACAACATCCTCCCTGAGCTGGTGCTAAAAGGGAGATTTGCTGTGTTACCCAGAGGAGCATCTAGCTGGAGATGCTGGTGAAGAGCTTGTGAAAAGAAAAATACTCCGTCTAAAGGACTTTCTCCCCAAGGATCTCCTGCCCCTGAGCAGAGGGCAGCAAAGTCATGCCTGGTAACCCACCCCAGCCTAGGCAGGCAAGCACCCACTTTCACTCTTCACGTCTTCAGATTCTAGTTCTTCCTTGATAAGTCATCTTGGGGTCAATACAGATGATTTGAGCTGGTTAAGACTATAGCAATCTCAAGAATTCTTGTTAACAGGCTAACTGATGTGTTACGTAACAGTCAAAATAAAACAATATTTGTACCAGCATCAACTTCCAAAATGTCTATCACCACAGATTAACTTGGTGGCTAATAAGCTTATTTATCAATTAGGTCTTCAGAGGGAAGGTAGAGACTGCTTCTTTCTTGGCACTAATAAAACTGGATATTTATGTAGTAAATGCCTGCAAGATATCAGCTTTATTAAGAAATACTAAGCTATTATAATAATGCCTTTGTTTGAATGCATGTGGCTTATGAACCATGAAGAACAAGCAGAATTACTTGAAAGTCCCAGCCTTGAACATTATAACTCCTTTTTAAACCCAATATTATAAATAAAGTTGTCATGTAAGGCCACTGCTAAAAATTAGTGAAAAGTATTTAAAACTCATGGCTCATTGTGAAATCAACTAGATTTGGCAAATATCTAACTAATTATAAATGTATTTTGTAATTTGGAATTAAGCCAAGCCATTAAGATAGTCTATACAAAACAGATCAGGCTAATGAAGGAGGAACCCAAAAATTACCCCAAAATGAGGAGACCAGCTGCCTGACACCTGGTAGTTAATGAAAAATGAAATCAAATGGTAAAAATAACTGGAGGGATGGTTGAAGCACATAGTAATAAACCATGTCAAGATGACTATTTACAGACAAAGAAGTCGTGCTGGAAGGAAAGAATTCAGATTTCCCAAGCTAATAAATTCTAATTCAAACAATCCAAGCTTAAATCACAGAGGAAATCAGTACCAACATTTAACTTCAATTTGATAGATATGGAGAAAAGAGTAGATAATCCCAGTCCCATTTATAAGTATGTAGAGAGAAGTTGATAATTTTACATTTTAAATGATCTTACTGCTGTTTCTTATTAACAACTCCACAAGAAAAGAGAACAGGACTGGAAGTATGGAGACCGGTCCTGAAGGAGGCTGTGACCTTGAGCCAGTTACTTAATCTCTACTTTTAGAGACTTGGACACAATGTTTAAAATCTGATCTAGCCCCATCAGTGTATTTCACTGAACACATTTGAAGTCTGGGTATGATGAACTCAAGGAAATGGTACATTGCTGTGAACATTAGGCACTACAGCCTGAAGGGAGCTCTATTTCTTATCACTGACTTAGGTCCCTAGTACCTAAATTCAAACTTCCCTCCAAACTTCCTTCTTAGGACATTGTTTTTGTACCTTCTGTACAGCATGGCCACTTCCAAGACATTGCACAAACGTCCCTAGTAATTTTTCAATGTGATCTGCTTTGAGGTGGATTCTTAATAGTATAGCCACAACAAAGACATTTACCTTTGCTTTACCACTATACTCACTCTTTAAGGAGCAGAGTTAATTTACTATTTTCTCTCCCTCAGGATCAGTTCTAAAACATAAGTGAAGTGAGTCCTTGGAGATTTGCCTTCTGCACTCATGGATTTAGCAACATCCTTTCCCTAAACCTTCCTTCCAGCTTCATTCAGCCCTACACACAGGAGCATGCCTATGGAGACAACCTCCCCTATGTGTAACACAGACTTCCCAGGAAGGAAGAGGCAAGCTTTTCAAAGGTAGACCCCCTGAACCCATCAAAATGCCTGACACAGCGTAGCTGCTTAATAAATACTATGTGAATGACTCAAAGCATTTTAGACCTAACACATGCCTACAGCACCCTGCTGACTCATCCAAGAAACAGTCCCACCCCCAAGAGCCATTAGATGCTCCTCATGTGTTCAGGAGACGATCTTCCAGATCAAAGGAAAGCCTTTGAGAAGGAACTGCTAAGATCAGATGCATTAACTCTAAAATCCAGGGATCAAAATAGAAGACAAAAGAGCAGCTCAGAATTCTTCCAGCCTTGCAATGCATATGCAGCCCCATCCTTCAATTGTTTATTCTAAACAATTAAAACATGATGCCAGAAAATCTTCACTTATTTAAAATCACTAGCCTAGATAATTTTAAGACTTAAGGGACAGAGTGAAGGAGAATGTAAACGGAGCAGGAGAGAAGGGAAGTCCTATTTTTTGGTACAGTCCTATTTTTGAGTACCTGCTAAATTATAGGTACAGATCTGGATACTTTACACAGGGTGTCTCAACGAAGCCACAAGCTGTTAGAGTTTCCATTTGCAGACAAGGAAAACAAAGTTTGTAGACATTAGTTTGCTTATACATGGCTACTTAGCTGGAAAAATAGCACAGCAGGGACTGAAATCTAGCTCCTTTATTTCCAACTATTTATCTCCTTCAAAAAAAATCTTTCCATTTGTGTTTGGCTGAGATGTTACATACACCCAAAAGAATCACAGTACATCTGTGTTCCCATGGTTCACAACGTGCTCTGTTTCTCTCATACTGTGTCCTTTCAGGTCCCAGCTTTACATTCCCAAGACTTATTCACCTCACCTCCCACCATTCCTTGACAATGACGTACCACTGCTAATAGCTGAATTGTGTCCTTCCCTAAAGTCCTAGCCCTAGTACCTGTGAATGGGATCTTATTTGGAAATAAGGTCTCTGCATATTATCAAGTTAAGATGAGATCATCATGGTGGCTCCTAACCCAATACAACTGGGGCCCTTATAAGAAAAGGAAACATGGATGCAGAAACAGATCTGCACAGAGAATGTCAGGTGAGGAAGGTAGAGATTAGAGTGATGCTTCTATAAGCCAAGGAACACCAAAGATCACAACAAAACACTAGAAGAAGGTAGGTGAGAAACATCAAAGAGACTCTCCCTCATAACCCTCAGAACCTTGTTGACCCCTTGATAGTGGGCTTCTAGCCTGCAGAACTCTAAGACAATCATTTTCTGTTGTTCAATTCACCCAGTTTGTGGTAATTTATTATAGTAGCCCATGGAAACCAAGACACCTGCCATTCAGTAAACATTAATAATTTATTGGGCAGTAAAAGAACACCTGCAAATTATATAACAAAAAAATATGAAGAACCAGATAAAAATTCAGTAGGCAAAAGTACATCGTTATTTGATCAATATGTATTTATTTTACTCTGATTATTACTGTATTCAGAAAATGAGGATATCAGATGCAACCAAGCATTTTAATTATACGAATTGCTCAGAGTAGGAAAGCTTTTAGACTGGTAAGTAATTTTAATGCCTCCTAGAACTGTATTCTCTGAGGTTCATGGATGTGATATTGATAAAAATATTTTCAATTTACAGAGGAAAACTCAGAAACTGAAAGATGTTTAACTAATGAAACTCAGTCATAAATATCAGCTCCATGCAGGCAGGTTGTGATACTGATAATCCAAGGATTGAGCAGGGACAACAAGGGTGGGCTTTATAGATAACTTTTTTGCCAGAACTTTTAGGAAAAAATTCCAACAATTCAACCTACATCATACTTTCAAATGCATAACTTCTTGTTGTTGTTGTTGTTGTTGTTGTTGTTAGGTGCTGTCAAGTCTGACTCATAGTGACCTTCATAGGGTTTTCACTGGCTGATTGTTTTAGGGACTGTTTTTGGAGTGGGCTGCCATGTACTTCTCCCATTTTTTGTGGTGCTGGGGATCAAACCCAGGTCTTCAAAGAGTGCAGAGAAGAACTCTACCAGCTGAGCTAAACCCCAGCCCTTATATGCATAACTAGTTTGTCTAAAATCATAAAAAGAATAGAATTCAAATAACATGAAAAAGAAGATTGCATCTTAGTCAGCCCAATTCAATTCATTGGCAAATATTGAAATTTGTTTGTGAATTAGTTGGAAAATCACCAGAGTTGAGGTAACCACATTTCCACTGTGTCTCACATGCATTTGGTTGGCCCCAAGAAAGGAAATGAAACCATAATAGGTTACATAAATTAGCACATTCTGTATTTTTCTATGTCTATTTCTCCTTAGTCACTAACTATCACATTGTTTCTAGCTCCAGCTCATTGGAATGCATTATTTAAGAAACTATTTAAAAATTTACTAAGCCACTATTAATTTTTTATTTGTTCAACAAATATTTATTTTGCTTCTAGTGTGGGCTGGACACTGTCCTAGGACACAGTGGTAAATAATGTCTGCCCTTGTAAAATGCACCTGGAGCTCACAAGTAAGCTGTAAACTTGTGTTGAATGCAAAGGGAATGCTTGAAAATGTAGTGTTTCTACATGAATTTCATGGCAGATAGTAATGGCCAGACCCGCACCACATCTCTCAAAGCACAATATAATATACAATACAAGGTTTAGGGTCTAAAAATGATCTCAACAATTACATCAGAGTTAAGTAAAGAGAATTGTTCTGTCACAGATACCCATTGCTTTTTAGCCAGAGCTCCCTGTTTCTATGTATTATGCCAATCCCCACTCCATATCCAATGACTGCAGCAGAGGAAACTGCATACATAGTTTATAATATCCAAGACTATACATCTTGTGTATGATCTTTTAAAATTGCACATGGATTATGATAATTACTAAAATTGAGGTGAAACTACTAAAATTGGGGTAGCTACTAAAGTTTAGCTGTCCCCTAAAATCTAGAGAAGATGGACATGAATCCACACTTTTTGTTCTGTAACTCATGAGGACCTTCAGCCTTGACTTTCTACTCTGCCAACTTATTTTTACTGTGTCTTTTTAACATACTTTATTTCCACCATTTTCAAAACCAATATGCCTCTCAAAAATAAATAAAACACTCCTATTTTCATGAGGCTTTTAAGTATGTTACATACTTCACCAAACACTTCTGAAGTACTGAATTGATGTTTGTGACAGTGATACAAACACCCTACAATTGAACATCAGTATCCCTACCCTACGTCTTGAGTTTACTGTGCCATGTTACTCAGCTGTATTCTCTAGTCCTCTCTCTACTCACTGTGCTTGGAAATTCCTATTCATTTGTCATGCACAGAGACTGATCCATTTATTTTTTTACCAATTTTTTTTTTTTGCCAATCTATTTCCTATTTTGGGATTATCAAAACCTTTTTTTAAACAAAGGCAATTTCTTCCTGAAGATTTCTGTTACTCTGTTGATAAGATTTTTTTTCCCACTCACACAAGTCTAACAGTCAAGCACTATGGAAAGGTTAGAGTCATATTGAGTAGGCAACATTTAGTTGGGTTTTAAAGGATTAGCAAGTTCCCTCAGGCTCATTCCAAAATGAGATGAAGGGCATCCTGGGTGGAGGAGACCGAATAAGAAAGGATAGAGCAGTATAAGAATACAGAGCAGGGGCCACAAGCCTTAAGTGGTATTCCAGGCATCACCCAAGTAGAATTCCAGATCAGACTGAAAAGGAATCTTGGTGTGAAAGAAACAGAGAGAGTCTTGAAATACAATGCATGGAGGTCAGGCTTTATTATGGATCTTCAAGTTTTCACTCTTCATAATAAGTAATCTGTGTTTCAAGATAACTGCTCTAGGAATTTGTGTCAGTTCAACAACCCACAGAATGTTATAGGCACATTGGTAATGTTGTTGTTAGATGCCATTGAGTCAGTATCTGACTCATAGTGACCCTAGGTACAACAGAAGAAACACTATTGTCATGCTTCTCTGCTATTCATAGGATTTTCAATGGCTGATTGTTTTTTGGGAGTGGGTTGCTGGGGTGTTCCCAGGCAGTCTCCCATCCAAGTATTAATGGAGCCTAACCCTTCTCAGCTTCTGAGATCTGATGGAATTAGACATCATAGTGGTAGGCTGCAGGCATAACAATTGGTGATAGAAGATAAATAAATGCTCAAAATCTAATATATTGGGAAGAATCTAGAAGAGAACTTCCACCCAGGATACCAGGACAGACGCACCATCTGCACCTCTAGTTATATCAAGGTATTGATCTCTTCGCTCTTTAGAGTAATGGGAAGGAGTCAGTGGTAGCCAGAACCTCAGTCTATTTGGCTCTAGTCAGAGCAAATTTTTTCATTGACATCAATGTGCAAGAATAGATATTGTGTGGCCATGGGTACCATTTTGTGGATATTGCTGTGAAGCCCTGTCAGAAGATGATGAAAACATTATACAAGTCCAGATGAGCTGGATTGGGTGCAGCTATTGTGGTGATAAAACCTACCCCAACTATGAGGTAGAATCAACAGATGTTGATCATTGAGTTCTTGTGGGAGGTGAGGATAAAAGAGTGGACAATAGATTCAGCATAGGAGGCATTTAGAAGGCAATAACTTCTACAATGAGCCATTCCTCAGAGAGGAGTAGAGCAAAATTTGGAGAACTGAAAATGATTGACCCTGGTCCTTGGAGGAGAAATCTTATAGTCAAGAACTGCTGAGAAGTTCTAAATTACGCTGATTTGTGTTTTTCTATATCTCTAAGCATTCCCTTGTTGATGCTCCTCAAAATATGAACTTGACCATGTTAGAGTTCTAAGACAGGAAGTCAGAAGAGGGATATTCTTAGGGCTTGCAGTTCTGGGCTGAAGCAGCATAAGAACAAGATCTTTCTAGGTGGGGGACTGGTTGGGATTCAGCAAACTTTGTGACATGATAGTTAAGGATTCATGGGCCTAGCGAAGCAAGGGTCTTAAAGCAAGTCTGGATAGATAATTTAAGAAACAAGAATGTTTTGAGGTATGCAGACTGCTGTCTCCAATTAATTGATCTGCAGGAATTCCCTGAAGCAAATAGTAAAATTATTATGATCAAAATTATTTGATTTTGCAGGTTTTCTTCCCAAGATAAAAATTTTGTGGAACCAAGAACCATGTTGACTTGTTGTTGTTGTTGTTGTTGTTAGGTGCTGTCGAGTCGGTATCCAACTCATAGCACCCCTCATAGGGTTTTCAATGGCTGATTGTTTCAGGATTGCCTTGGGAATGGATTGCCAGGCCCTTCTCCCATTTTTGCGGTGCTGGGAATTGAACTCGGGACCTCAGAGACTGCAGCGCAGCGCTCTACCAACTGAGCCCCGTGTTGACTTAGGTTGTCTATAATCTTGTCAGAAATGGTCTCTGTTGTCTCTCAACATTTTGAAAAATATTAGATATTCTAAAAAAAAATATTAAATATATGTGCCAATTAGAATGAAACTTAGCTACTATTTATAGAGTTCCCAGAGCCTCCTTATCCATCTAAGACAAGAGATACCTCAATAAAATCCTGGGTAATCATATCACATTTGTCTATGGAGGAGGCCAGGGCTTTTTTCAGCAAGGTAATTAAGAGACATGGTAAGTGCTTGGGAAGTGGCATCATGGATTGAGGATATCAAGGGAAATAAAAATAAAAGGTTGTGTGGACTGGTACATTTAATGTTGTTGTTGCTGTTAGGTGCCATCGAGTCGTGTCCTACTCAAAGCAACCCTCATAGGGTTTTCAATGGCAGATTGTTTTTCGGGATTGCCTTGGGAGTGGGTTGCCACATCTTTCTCCCATGTTTGCGGTGCTGGGAATCGACCACTGGACCTCAGAGCCTGCAGAGCAGCGTTCTACCAACTGAGCTAAATCCCAGCCTGGTACATTTAATAGGCTAAAAGAAACTAGAGAAAGTCATGGAGCACAGACTGAATAGTTCCCAACATCACCTGGGCCCTCAAAGCTACCTAGGATCCTGCTATATTCTCTTGTTAAGCTTTATTTCTCATGATCCGTGTAGGGAACAGCAAACATTCTGCACCTTACTCAGACCTCCAGACCTGCTATATACTTCCACTCAGCAGACGACCATGTTTCCTACTTCAGAGATAAAAAAGGATCCATCAGATTTGGGCTTAGGTGTACTTCTGCCAGCTAAGTTAAACTCACCTGTATCTGCATTTGTCTTTTTTGTCCTTCCTCCTTTATCTCAAGTTCGCTTCTGATCCCCTCGGGCACGTCGGTCTATTACAAATCCTCGCAATTCTCTATCTTTTCCTTTTTGATTAGAACCTTCCTTCTTATGGATCTTTGTCACCTGGGGTTTTTTCCTTGCCTATTGGCTACTTTTAATTTCTACTTCAGCCACCTAAAGGTCTGCTCCTCAAACACTGATGCTTCTCATGGTTCTTGCAAGGGGCATCTTTTCTTCTTCTTCTTCTCTGTGCCCTTTTCATAATGCTTTCTATATGCACGCCTCTGACTGTCAACCAGGACTCTCAGTTTTATGTCACCTGTACACTTCTCTCTCCAGAGCTCCAATCTTCTACATTTGAGCATATATCTTGACTTAGTCATTCTGGTTTCATAGGAAATGCAATATGCTCAAAACAGAACTGAAGGTTCTTCCCCTGGACTTGCCCCTCTTCATTTCTTTGGGAATGACACCATCAACAAGCCATTATACCCAGTAACTGGTGCATGTTTGTTTGCTTGTTTTAATTATTCTTTTGTACTCCCATATTTCCTTCAACCACCAAATCTTAAATTCTATAGCTCTTACCTTCTCCTATGTCCTGCATCTATCTGCATCTTGCCATTTCACTGCATTTTCCCTTGTTCAAGCCAATATTACATGTATTTCTGGAATTGCTTTTCATTATCCACTCTTATGCCTTCTAATCTATTCTATGCACACCATTCCTATAAAAACTCATACTGCTTCTCCTTAAAGTACACAATTTGTACCAGAATTTATAAAGCACTATTTGATCTACTCCTGAATAATTTCCTTTTCAACCATATCTTTTTGTGACCATTTTGCATACAGCCATAGCACCCTATTCTTATTATAACATCTACCTCTCTGTTTTATAATCATTTTATTTCCCTACTAAAATGATGTCCAAATGTAAGTTAATCATCTTTTCCATTATATTTAACATCCAGGTCAGTACAGTCAGTCAATCAGGCTGAATTGTGCCCCACCACCTAACTCCTATGTTGAAATCCTAACCCCAAATACCTCAGAATGTGACTGTGTTAGGAAACAAGATCTTGAAAAACATAATAAAGTAAAATATGATCATTAGGGTGAACCCTGATCCAACATGTCTGATGCTTCTATAAAAGCAAGAAATTTGGACATGGACACATGTAGAGAGAGGACAGCATGTGACCGTGGAGATGGCCCCTTAAAAGCCTTGGAGGACACCAACCTTACTGACACCTTGAGTACAGATTTCCAGCCTCCAGGTCTGAGAGAAAACAAGGTTTTGTTACTTAGGCCACTCAGTCTGTGGCACTTTGTTCTGGCCCCTACCAACCTACCACAGTCTGCTTCACAGGAGTTTTCTTCACTGTTATTTTCCAATGATTCTCTTAAATTTTATTTCATGTTTGCTGTCACTTTTTTTTCTTACTCTTAACACCCGTTTTTTTTCTGAATGTCCCATTTATAGTAGCATCTTGCTCGTGCTTCAAGGACACGATATCTTTTCTTATCTCCCTTAGGATATTAATGGTAGATTTCCTTTCCACGTATACATTTTTCTGTATAGTTTTGTTTCCTTCCAAGTTGTCTGTGTGTGCATGTACATGTGTGTGTGCATGCACGCACCCATATGCCTGCATGCGTGGGTGTGTGTTTTAGTCTCTATCTTGGAAGTTTTCTTAAGGTATCTATTGTTTCCTTATATTTAAGAGAAAGACAATTAAACGGCAGATTTGAAGCTCTGAGTAGTAGCTGGGGTTTGTTGACTCTGATCTCATGCCCTTTGATCTTTAACTCAGAGAGTGAAAACTGCCAACACACAGGCTGAGTCTGGAGCATATTTGTCTGCATTTTGTTTTGTTCTTCAACTAAATTTGCAACGCTTTTCACTGGGTATGTAACTTTTAAGCACCCATAAACCTCATGACTCCTTTTTTATTTAAGCTACTTTTAAGTTTGGAATTCCTACCTAACTTTCTTCTACCAGTCAAAATCTTCCTCATGATTTCCTTAATGGTAGCACAAGTTCAGAAGTCACTTCCTCTGTGAGACATACTCTAATGCTCTCAGGTGGAGTCCAGCTCTGCCTCCTCTGGGACTCAAGTTTCAGATCTCCATCAGAACCCTTGCCAGTCTTCCTTATTGTGGTAGCTCTTTGAGGTATGTGTGGGATACTGCAGGAGACTGCATCCTCTGGAGGCAGACTGTGCTTGAGGCATGTTATCATTTCATATAGTTGCTTTGGTAAATGCCCAAGACAAAGTTTCTTGAAAACCCTTGTGATCAATGGAGCAGGGTTTGAAGGAAGGCTAGGAGGATAGGGGAGCATAACTTGATCTTCTTCCTAGAGCTCAAAGATTGAGTTTTTGATTGTTAAAATCATGAACTATAGCTTATCCCCACAAAGCAAGCATCATGCCATGCCAGGCCCCAATGTGGCTTTAATATACTTTTAGATGATTACAGAGAATATAATCTGTTTCACATGATAGAACATTTCTCAAGCTGGAAGAAAAAAAAATAAACAAAAGGAAAAATACAAACCATAACATATCTAAGTAAAAGAGGAAGTACTTTTGCATTTAAGAAGGTAATGTTCCTTCATTTGTAATCGTGTGCTCTTTCAGAACTCAAATCTCAGAGATAAAGCCTAAATCCTGGCCCATCTGCCACGGTGCCCATAAAATAAATCATCTATGTCAAATACTTTGGAAAGAGTTTCCAGGTATGTGAGGCCTTGGCATTTCTGCTGTGTTTGTTCCACCATGGCCTCAAATGCAAATATCTTTCATATTCCTAAGACACTTGGATTGTTGCCATGAATTGCACTCATTTCCATTCAAAGTTCTGGGAATATGATCCACATTCTCAGCCCTGCAGGATCCCATCCATGAGTGAATTCAGCTACACACACTGTCCTTATTAAACAAGATTAGCAAACTCTTTGTTCCTATTAATCTTTCCCTCCCAGGACGGTTTGAACATTGTGGTTTTTTAATTATTGAGTAAGCCTGGGGAGTTACCAAATATAGACTCATTCATATGAATGATAAACAAAGTATGTTTGGATTCACACAAATTTATGACACTACAAAGACCTTGAAGGACCAGATGGATTTTAAAATCCATGTCTCCAAGGCCTCTTAAATTAGACATGATGGTTAAATGGCGGACAGTGGTGCAGATGGCCTAAGTTCCCCTCTAGCCACTGTTATGTACAAATGAGGGGGGTCTCAGGACTCATTTAGCCTTTCAGTATGTGCCCATCTGAAAAATGGGCAAAAGGATGACAGCTATTACAAAAGGCTTTTGTGAAGATCAATTGGGATAGCGTGTTTGGCACACACTTCACAGGTATTAGCTGATTATTTTTATTCTTATTAACAAGAGCAAAAAGGCCAAAGCATGATGTCATATGAATTCACTGAAAGAGCAATTGTTCATAGTTTAAAAAACTGGTTAGACTTGCACACCTGCCAAGTACAAAGCCAAAATAAACTGGATGAATTAAACCAGAAATATTCAGAATTTTATATTTGAACAAATAATTTTAATACAACATCTGAGAATACATTTACAAAAACAAATTAGAAGTGTCCAATTTTTATTATTATACAATAGCTTTAGAAGTAAAGCAATAAACTGCCAGGTCAAAAACCAGTTATTTTCAAGAAACTTTAGCCTGAGTTGTTGTTGTTAGGTGCCATAGAGTCGGATCCAATTCATAGCAACCCTCATAGGGTTTTCAATGGCTGATTGTTTCAGGATTGCTCCAGGAGTGGATTGCCAGGTCCTTCTCCCATTTTTGTGGTGCTGGGGATCAAACCAAAGGCCTCAGACCGTGAGAAGCAGCACTCTACCAACTGAGCCCAACTCCAGCCCTTAGCTTGAATTAGAAACCTTAATTTGATGGGTCCTGAAATTCATATTCACTCCCTTACCAAAAATTTATACCATAGGCCATATGCAGAAAGCAACCCTCTCACAGGAAGGAGGGCCCAGCTAACGACACAGGCCACTGAGGACTCAACCTGAAGAAAATAAAAACATTTGCCTCACACAGAATTAGTTGAACCACTTTTTTTTCCTTCTTGGTCCAAAACAAACAAGCAAACAAACAGAATTTTTAAAGTGAGAGTCCTTTATAAAATGTGCTTTGCTTTGCTTTCCATGAGTACACTTTGTTTGCTCCAAGCCAGTGATAAGATGGTATGTACAATACAGGATAGTTATTGTTGTCTTTCCCAAGTTGTTGGATAAATTGGCTGATTTTTAAATTAATATAAATTAACCTCTCTGTAATTGTCATCCACAGAACGTTGTTCCTGGAATGCTAATAAATATACCAAGAGAAAATACAACAGAACAAATAAGTCTGAAGCAGAAGGTACTCATTTCGTGTATTTGTCAGCTTGTCAAAAGCACATTAGCATATAAAATACTCTAATATGCTCTGTAATGAGGAAATCTATTCTGTTTTCCTTACCCAGGTTTTCCCCAAATCATTTGTGCCTGGAATCCATTTTTCCCAGCACTCCTTTTGGCAACTTACAAAGGTACAGTGTGCAGAACTACAATTTGGGCATACATGTTTTATATTTGTACAAGGTCTATCCTGCATTGAAAAACTGTCAGATTGAAAACTATCAAGGCTCTACATATTGCTATTAACAATAATGTTGTTGTTAGGTGCCGTGAGTCAGGTCTGACTCGTAGCAACCCTCATAGGGTTGTCAAGGGCTGATTGTTTTGGGATTGCTTTGGGAGTGGATTGCCATGTCCTACCATTTTTTGCAGTGCTGGGGATCAAACATGAGTCCTCAGAGAGGGCGGAACAGCGTTCTACCAACTGAGCTACTAATAGGTATCACTTATTAAGCATTTAGAAAATGTTAGGGAAAAGGTTTCCCCTTGAGAAGAATTTCTCTACAATACCCCTGGCCTCTTGTCCCATCTTTGCATCCCCTCCCCATTGGAGGCCACTTTTATTGTAGTGTTTCTTAGTAAAGTGGAAGTAATATACAGTATCAGAAGTAGAAGTGATCAGACACACCAACACTTCTCTTTTCTCTGTATCTGGACCAGGAGTGGTTAGCAACCTGGGTTAAGCATCTGCTCCTCTGAAACAAAGTTTTCCTCCAGTAAGTTGTTCCCAGGATGAAAATGGGGATAGGCAATTGGCAAGCCCATTTTCCTGCTCAGTCTAAGTTATGTCTTACAACACAAGCCTCATCATTGATGATGATGATATTTGAGTTCTCCAAGGAATGTTGTTTGTTGTTGTTAGGTGTCATCGAGTAAGTGTCCAACTCATAGCAACCCTACATACAACAGGTGAAACACTATTGTTAATGCTTCTCTGCTATTCATTTGGTTTTCAATGCCTGATTGATTTTTGGGAGTGGGTTGCCAGGTCCTTCTCCCAAGCCTACAGTATCTGGTGTTCCCAGGCAGTCTCCCATCCAAGTGCTAACCAGGCCCAACCCTGCTTAGTTTCCAAGATCTGGCAGACTCCAACACCACAGTGGTATGGCTGCAGGCTCTCCAAGGAATAGCTGTATTGTATTTTAGCTGATTCGGGACTTGCCAGTGAAGAAGAGTGTTATTTTGCGCCCTCAAAAGCTCAACAGCATGTATCATTAATTCTGCATAATATTTTACACGTGTTATCTGATTTAACCTTCACAATATCTTTTGAAGGTAGATGTTAATCTATCCTCATTTTGTTGAAGGGGAAATTGAAATTAAGTAAGGTTATAGAACTTTCCAGAAGTGATGGAGTGACTGTTCTTGTTCTTAATGAATGTAACAGAATGTAAACTATTTCACTGTTCGGTTATCATAGCTTGTAATTCTCATACTAGGACACTAGTGTTTGGACACCTTTATCATTTCTCTCTCAATTCTTTTCTATTGTGTAAATTGAGCTGTAAGACCAACCTCCGTTATATGAGATGATGAACACAAGAAAACAACCTCAGCCAGAGAGTGAGATACTCTTGGAAAGTATAAGTCAGAAATTTCAAATTGATGGCCAGCACACAGCTGTTTCTCTTGGCTCTCAAAGTGTTAAGGATTTGTATTAGTTATCAACATAAAATATGATTTTCTGGCTTCTCCTGAAGAATGTGAAGATCTGGGCAACAATGAGCTGGAGGTGAGGAGGTGCTGTGCCCTTTGGCTGGGGCATGTGCAGCAAGTGACAGTTGGACCCCACTTTGCCTCCATATGCATCTGTAAACATTTTAATTTGCAACCTGCTGCCAGCTAGAAGGCCTCCTTCCATTTACCATGGCCCGAGTCCCAGCAGCTTGGATGTCAACATCTATGATCAGGCCACTACCTAAACAGTTGGTAAACAGTCTTGATAAGCAGCAAGTTGTGAGAGGCAGCTCATCAGAAGGATACTTTTCAGTGCGCATGCTCGCTTCAACCCCTCAACCAAAAATATCCAAATTGTTCCCTCTAGAGACTTTTGGAAGTGAAGCGGATAGGGTTGGCAGGGGTCTGTGTCCAACACAAACTCAACTCAGTCTACATCTGCTTTACGTATAGGACATCTGTGTAAATATTCTTAAACGATTGGCTTGTTGACTCTAAAAATGTTGTAAAGCTACTGTCGGATGCCTTCTACATATCTATCCCCAACAGTGACAGTCTATATCAGAACCTTTTATGTAGCATCTGCTTAGTAAAAAATCTGTTAAATGAGTAAATGAATACATAGCTGATGTGAATTCTAGGAGGAGGTGATTATCCTTCTTTTAAGGAATGTGCATTTGAGTGAATGGTGACTGCTCCATGAAGACTGCTTTCTACCTTGTTTTTGGTACTGTTCCTGATTCTCATCCCCACCCCACCTCCAGGATGAGCAAGGCCATTTCCCATTAAGTTCAGGTACTGCCTTCCAGGGAGAACCACACTCAAAGGATTCTCCCTCTCTCTCTCTCTCTTTTTTTCACATTCAAAATATTTTTATTACTCTTAGATCCATCTGAATAGGACCGAGTAGAGCAATGGCTATAACCTAAGGGATATATCAAAATTGGCTGTAATCTCAAGTTTCAAGTCTGGACAAATAAACAGCCTTCTTGTTTCTTCATCTATTAAGTCAGTTTACTATGTAAGTTGAAAACTAAATAATGCATGTAGAATGCTTACCTTGAGCAAAAATTATTCTAACTTATTTAACATATTTTTCCACCACCTACTATGTATCATACATACTCAAAGGACTCTCTAATGACGACATGAAAAATCTATCTCATCTTGTAGGGAGACAAGCTGTTGGGTACAGCCCAAAGTTGGGGGACAACCTGAGGTCCTTCAAGACACTGTTCTCACCCTAAAATCAGGTTTCATAAATCTGAATTTAGAAAGAAAAGAAATGGTGAATTCAAAATTTCAATAAGCCATGACTTATATCTAACCATCCACCATAGAATCACAGAATGTTAACTGGAGTTGGAAAGAACTTTAGCACAAAACCATCACACACAACAGTCTGTCATGGAAAATGTGGCACTGAGATGCCACTGCCCAGATGATTATAAATCCTGACTTGTTGGATGTCTGTGCAATGTTAAGCACAATGTGTTTCTTGGAAAAGCTGGTCATCAAAAAGTTATCAATGCTTCGTTTTAATAAAGGAAATATTAAAATTGTTCCCAGTGTAGCATAACTGTTCGAGAGAAGACAGGCTGTGGGGGTAAAGGCAAGGAAGTACCTTGTAAACTTGTATTTCCTGGGTAAAAGTATTTACTTCCATTTTACAAGGGCTGAGTTACATTAATTATTTGATAGGGTGGAAAGGTCATATGCAAATCTTTAATGGTGACATGACCAGAAATGCCACTCAAGCTGCCAAAGGTGCTGAAATTATCTAAATAACCCAAACCAGACAGATTTGTCATATGGGAATTTCTCAAAGAATGCCATTCTGATCATCAGAATATTCCGTGAATGGACTCTTTCAAAATGTTGAGGTGCTTACTGATAGCCATTTCCAATTGAAAATATCATAATAACTATTAACATGAGCTTGGGGCTTGATTTTATTTTAAAGTACATTAAACCTTGACAGCTGCAGACAATAGCTGGGCAGTTGCTAAAGGGTAAAGGTCCAGGAAATTCAAAGAAGTCTCTTATTCTATCCTCTTTTGCTGTTGTTGTTGTTGTTGTTAGATGCCTTCAAGTCATGTGGGACTCATAGAGACCCTCATAGTGTTTTAAAGCTGATTGCTTTGGGATTGTTCCAGGTGGGGGCAGCTGGGTCCTTCTTCTGTATTTGCAGCACTGGGGATCAAACCTAGGGCCCCAGAGAGTGCAGAGCAGTGCTCTACCCAATGAGCTAAACCCTAGCCCCATCCTCTTTTAATACAGGGAAATCAACCTCAAACATGCATGCACCTGGGGATCTAGTTAGCCCACCCCTAGGACCATACTGAAGGGGCCATGGGCAAAGGGTCTTCATCCCTGTGCGGCTACCATTTACAATCAGGGCTGGTGCAGCTTACCTAGCAGCTCTCCAACAGGCTTCTCCTTCCTGCTTCTACCACAGATTCTGGCAAAGCGAGATACTTGCTTTTCCAGCCCAGCCCACTTTGGGTTCAGGAATGCCATGTGGCTATTTACTTTAGGCCTATGAGGAAACAGGAAGTGTTCTGGAGAGTTTGGGCAAAGATATTGCTCTTTCTTTTGTTCTTACAAAAACATGGCTGGCACCGACTTCCTCCTTGTCATCCTCCTTGAACATGCATGCATACGCCTGGGGCTTTGAAAGCAGTTTTTTTAAGTTGTTGAGTCTAAACAATGCCAGAGCACTCACCTCCCCTTCCTCCTGGTTATGACACTGTGAAAGATGTTTTTTTTGTTGTTGTTGTTTTTGGTTTTTTGTTTTTGTTGTTTATGTTTTGTTTTGTTGTTGTTGTTGTGACTTGCCAACAAAATACATAGTTGAGGACTAGTAGCACCATTTCTTTGGGCTTTTCGTCAATTTGCAATAACATTTCACTAGATGGATTTTTCTCCCTCCAAGGGCTTAAAACACCTTTAAACACACTGCTTGAGGAAGCAAGGCTCATGGCTGGTTCACACTGGACTTTACTCAGGAAAATACACCTGAATGTTGCTGCAGTCCTTTCATTACCATCTCCTTGGGGAGTTTTCTTCTTCTGTTTAGTGTGGAATTTTCTACAGACCCCTTCACTTTGGTCTGAACAAAATGTTATTTTGATTTAAGACACTAACTTTCCATCTCATGCCTGCAGCCATATCACTGTGGCATCCGATCCCATCAGATCTTAGAAGCTAAGCAGAGTTGGGCTTGGTTAGTACTCGGATGGGAGACCACTTGGGAATTCCAGGTGCTATACGCTTGGGAGAAGGACCCAGCAATCCTCTCCCAAGAAACAATCAGCCATTGAAAACCCTATGAATAGTAAAGAATGACTAACAGTAGTGTTTTGTCTGTGGTACATAGGGTCACTATGAGTTGGATACTGACTCCATGGCACCTAACAACAACAACATCCATCTGATATTTGGTCCTTTTTGCTTTTTCAGAGACTTTGCTTCATAAAAAGAAACCAGCTTCATAAAAAGACCAGAGACCAGCTTCATAAAAAGAAACAGTATGAGAAGTGATACAGTAAAAAGTTTTCTGCCTCGTAAGTCCAAATGTTATAAACTATTTTCAGATATTCTTTCCAATGAAACTGTTAGTCACATGATGATTGCAAAACAAAAACATCTCATGCGCCTATCCATGCCTGAATCCAACCCGCTTCCCTGATGCTCAACTATCCCATGAACTCCTTATAATCTCAGAGATTATCAGAATGTGCACTCGTTCTTCCTCTCTTTTGCACACAAAAGCTAGCTTACGCACACTGCTCTGGTCTTTGCTTTCTTTGGATAACCATTTATCTTGGAGACTTTCCATATCCACGCACGGTGTCCACATATTTACAGTGGCAAAGTCTCCCATTGTTTGAGTGTACGTGGGCTACTTGACCAGTTCTTCGTTGCAGGCTTGGAGTGATAGCAACAAGCAATGCTGTAACAAATAACTTCATACATATATCATCTTGCACAACAGAAGGGAGTTCTGCAGGATGAATACCCAGCAGTAGGTTTGACAAGTCAAAGGATAAATGTAATTGTAATTTTGATTATTAATATCAAAATGTTCTCTACAAGACTTGTACCAATTCATATTCTCATTACCAACACATTAATATGCTGGAGGGGGAACTTACAAATTTTACCAATCTACTAGGTGAGAGATGGTATCTTAATATAGTTTTAACTTGCATTCATTTTATTATTTTCATTATGAGAAATAAATATCTTTTCAAAAGTCCTACAGATCATTTTTAGTATGTTCTTTGTTTCTACCAGTTGTCAGTTTTTTAAAAATTATATATACTTTTTAATTTAAAGCACTCTATATGTTATATTTTGCTTGTAGCTGTAGCACTGTGGCTTCTGATCCTGTCAGATCTTGGCAGCTAAGTAGGGTCAGGCCTGGTTAGTTCTTGGATGGGAGACCTACTCAGAACACCAGATACTGTAGGCTTGGGAGAAGGACCAGGCAACCCACTCCCAAATATCAATCTGCCATTGAAAACCCTGTGAATAGCAGAGAAGCACTGATAATAGTGTTTCGCATGTTGTATGTAGGGTTGCTATGAGTCAGATACCGACTCGATGGCACCTAACAAAAATAACCTATGTTATATTTTAGATATTTTATTTCTCACTTGCAATAGGAGCTGAAGATCTTTTATTCCTTTGTTTTAACATATTTCTAACTGTTTAGCTTTTGTTTGTTTGTTTGTTCTTTCCAATACTTGAAGTTGAACTCATGGCATCATAGATGCTAGGAAAGTTTTATTCTGAGCTGCACCCCCATCTCCCTTTTTAATATTTTGCTTTGAGACAGGATCTCACTAAGTTCCACAGGCTGTCTTTTGCCTCAGACTTGGGACCTCTTACTTCAGCCTCCCAAGTAGCTGAGATTACCACTGTGTGCCACAGCACCTGGCTACATGCAGGGATTTTTAATTTTCACTTAGCTTTACTTGTATAGCATCTGAAACTTGAGTCATAGAGAGAAGTTACTATCCAAATGTTATAATTTACCATGTGTTCTTTTAGCAGTTGTATAGTTTCTTTTTTTACATCTAAATATTTGATCCATCTAGAGTTTATACTAAAGGTGGTGGGAGAGCTCCAACATATTTTTTCCAGCTAAAATTATCCAATTGTACTAGTACCTGTTACTGTCCATGTTTCTAGTGTTCTTAAAAATCAATTTTAAATGTCTGATGAAATATACTGATGTTTCATTGTTTCCTGAGTTAGAATTCATGAAAAGAAAGAGAGTAGGAAAGTATCTACTGATCTGTACACAATCCACTTGAAGATGAAAGTGAAAATTTTAAATTTGCTCTTAAGAGTCTGTCTTTAAATAAATAGTATATAGATTGGAATGGATGTAGAAAGTTAAGTAAGGAAAATGTCAGATTTTGTTAGAGAAAGACTGCTGACCTTCTTATTACTTTCCTTTTATAGATTTAATGCAAATGATTAATAAAGATTACATATGGGGCTCAAAAGAATATAACTATTTTCATTATGAGTGAATGAACCATCTGTAATGGAATTTGATATAAGTCTGGCTCAGTGACATTTCCAGGACTTACCCCTAATCCGATGGATCAAAATATCTAGAACTGGGAGCAGGGAATCTATTTTTACAAGTTCCCAGATGGTTGTAATGTAGGCACAACCACAAAAGTCAGTGAACTCATATCCAGGAACCTCTGATTTGCATCCTGAGAAATGAAAGACCAGAAGCCAAACATAGAACCACAAAGCTAGAGTCATGGTCGGGCCTGACCCGTTGTCCTCATCCTAATTAAAGGATGAGAATGTGCCCTCTCTCTCCTGAAGTCTCAGTAACCCACACATACCACCGGAAGCTCAGAGTCATCCCTTCAGCAATCAAGATTCTTGTCTTTCCACAAGTGGTCTGTTAGTTTGAATTGCCCTCTTTTTTTCACTCCTACCCTAACAAAAAAGAAAGAAATGAATATTCCTTACATGGTAAAAAGTGTGCCAGGCACTTCACATAACTTGTTTTTGTTTTGTTGGGTTTGTGTTTGTTTGTTTGTTTTAAGAAAGGGTTTTGAAATATAGCCCAAGCTGACCTTGAACTCTCAATCCTCCTGCCTCAGTATTTTGAGGACTGGGATTACAGGCATGCACCACCACACCTAGCTGCCTTAATCTTTCAACATAGTCTGCCTACACATCTTGCAAAATGATTTTTATGATCTCTTATTCATATTTAAGGAAATGGAAATTTGTGGAGATTATCCATGGGCCATCAGTAAGTGCTAGAAAAGTGTTCAGGATCCATTTTGTCAATTCTTTCTATAAATAAGAAAAAAAATCATCATCTTCTCTATGGTCCTTCAGACAAAAGCCATGAGTACTTAAAGTAATCAAAGAACTATAGTCTATATACATTTAATTTATACCTTTAATATGTAATCCACTAAATATTATTTTAGACTGACCAGAGAAGTCCATCTTAAATAGCACTCCTATTTACCCTCTCTCTTTCTCTTCCCCCTTCATGATGTCCACACAGTGCAAGCCTTAGGAACTATGTATATTCTACCCTCTCACATATTGCCTACCTCCAGTACTAGAACAAAAGCTTCCCTAGGGCAGGTCCTGGTCTGTCTTGTTCTCCACCCTTTCCTCCATACTTGGAACACTGAAAGTGCTCAGTCCATATTTGCTCAATGAATAAATGAATAACTGAATTCGTCATTCTTACTGGCTTGTTTCCTTTAGACCTGCCCAGGTTTGAGTGGGTTTTTTTTGTTGTTGTTGTTTTGTTTTCAGACCCTGCACATATAGCTAGATGTTTGGTTTGACAGTTGGACTGGTACAACTTGGTAACTACATTATCCTCTTGAGCTGGGGGTTTAGCGCAGTGGTAGAGAGCCTGCCTGGAATTCATGAGGTCCTGGTTTGATCCCTAGCAATGACAACAACAAAAAACTCTGCTCCTAAGAACATGAAGGCCTACAGAAAGCATTTAAGCCTTCTCTTCTCTATGCTAACTGGTATCCTCCTGCTTCTACTTTTTTCCTTTCTATATAATTCCCATTTCTCTTCATTATACACAATTTAGAACACTGTCATTCTGTCTGGGAGGGTAAATTGAGTTTTATAAGCTAACCCAATAAATCATCCCCCAAACCATTGAGATGTCATTACTGCTGTTATTTTTGTATAAGAATACTGATGTTTGGAGAGATTGTTACCTGTCAAAGGATAAAAAGCTGACATTCAACCCCATATTTATATCTATTAAGCCTCAAGCTTTCTCTGCATGTTTTCAAAGTGTAAGAGAAACATGTTTGTCCATAGTGTCTCTATGGGCACTTATGCTACTATTTGCCAAAGACCTGCTACTAAATGACCTACTTTATGATGCACAGGTAACTAAAACATCAGATTTGTTTACTTTCCTAAATCATGTTAAATATGAATCATTCTACAACTCACCAAGGTCTATGAGAAACATAATTTTGTGGGATATATGTTAGACATATAGTTGTGTGTAACAGAGACATAAAATAACTTAAAGAAATAAGAATAATTACAACAAGCAAAGGGATTCTGGAAGTTAGGATTCTGGGGATGGCAGCTTCACAAAGCCATGTAATTCTCAGGATCCTTCCAGCTTTTTGCTCTGCCATGTTTTGTGTGCAACTTAAATCTAAAACATTGTTTCATGGTCCTAGATGTCTATTGGAGCTCCACTCATGGCTTCTGAGTTCTAGACAGACATGAAGGAGAAAGGATGAAAGGATGTGACTTGTTAAAGAAATTCCCCAACTCAACCAACTCAACCAATTCCTCCACCCCACGTGCCAAATGGGACCATAGAAATCTTTCTCTATGGCTCACACTGACTTTTACTCAATGCCAAATCTCCTAATAATTATCCAATACTCTCCACCACGAGGTTTTGACATTTCCAGTATGCATTGGAGGAAGGCACACTACTGGGACAGAAAAAGATGCAAAGCTCAGTCACCATGTTGCCCACCCACCAGTCCTTTACTCTCAGTCTTAGGGAATCTACCTATTTCATGTATCTTTTGTAGGATAACAAATAATCTCAAACTTAATCACTAAAAATACAACCAGTTACTTGCTGAAGATTCTTCAGTTTGTGTGACCTTGGTTGGAAAGGCTCATCTTTGTTCTACGTGGTATTGACTGGTAATATTCATGCACCTGCCTTCCACTTGGAGTGACTCTGCAGCTAGAAGGTCCATGAAGACTTCTGTCTTCCAGAGTCTTTCTCTATGTGGTCTCTTATCATTTGACATTCCAATCTTCCTCCATGATGACTGGGTACTAAGAGGAGAAACTCCAAGAAGTAAAGAAAACCTGCTAGTCCTCTAAGGAGCTGACAGTAGAACGGTTAGGACTCAACTTCTACCATATCCTATTCATCAAAACAAGCCAATAGGGCAGCCAAGATTCAAGGGGAAGGAAAAAAAGCACAAACTCTTGGAAAATCATGGCTATCCTAATGCGCCACTTGCACTCTTCCTCTGAGGTTGGGCTACTCTCTCCTTCTTTAAACACCAGTCTCCATATACTGCATTCTCTCAGGCAAGCCCGTGATAATTTCTTGATGAGCCCAAGATTGCAAAGCAAAGATTTCCAACTCTGAAAAACAAGAAGCTGCTAGCACAATCCATTTGCCTCTCTCTACACAAAGAAACCTGCAATTACGGACATAGACTTCTTAGGAAAGAAAAAATGTGTGTTTTTTTCCCTTTTAAAAATGAGAAAACAGTAGCAAAAAGTCAAGAAATCTGTTATTTTAATAGTTCATTAGCTATGGTCATATTCATATTTTTACTGTAATTAGCTTCTAATTCTCCATTGTAATTTGTATAGAGTACACAAATAGGAAGGGTATTTTCATAAAATCCAGTGTTTTTTACAAAGCCCTATTTTGATACTTTCAAACTCTTTGATATTCAAACAGAGTTTATCATACCCCTTAAAAGTAGTAGAAAAATAATTGAGTTTGTTCCCACTCCCTTTCCATTCTCACTGTTTGAAAACAAAGCATAAGGGGTCATTAATACAGAAATTCAGCTAAAAGTAGTACAAGCAAAAATGGAATGTATTGGTTGCTAAGCCTGAGAAATTAAGATTATGTCTGAATTCAAGCAGAGCTGGATGTAGGTGCACAAATATTATCACCACAGCCCTGCCTTTTCATGCTCTTGCCCACAATTCTGAATCAGCTGAGTTTCCTCTATATAAGTCAAAAGGTAATTTCCAGCCACACTAACATCATTTTCTTTAAGTATAGCTGATTTCAGGAAAAACAACTTCTCCCATCCCAATATAACCTGAGGAAAGTCTTTGGTTTTCCTGCTTAGGGTATTTGTCCACCTTTGGATGACTTACTTTCCCAGAAGTGTGGTACAGTAGACAGACTACTGACGTCCCAAATGTCTACCTTATAATCTCCGTAACCTGTGATTTCTTAGTTTTCACAACAAAGGAGACTTTGTTGCTGTGATTGAATTAAGGACCTTGAGATGGAAGGTACTCCTGGGTTATCCAGGTTGCCACAGTGTGATCACAAGGGTCATTATAAGAGGCATGGAGACAGAAAAGGAGATGTGATGAAAGCAGCAAAGACTGCAGTGGTGCACTTCGAAGATGGAAGAAGGAGAAGAAGTAGAGATGGTTTGTAAAACCTGGGAAAGCCAAGGATACGGATTCTCCCTTATAGCCTCCAGAAGGAATCAGCCCTGAAGACACCTAGACTTTAGACCAGTGAAACTGATTTTGGACTTTGGTGTCTAGAAGTATGAAAGATTAAATTTTCGTTTCCTCGAATACCTTATTTTGACTTATTACAGCAGTATAGAACTCACCAAGGACATTTCCTGATTTGGCTCAATTTACTTTATAAACTTTGATCTGTAGTCAAGGCAGGATATGAATTAGCCAGGGATGGTGGGAAGGGAAGTACATGATTGATAGCATCTCCAAGACTACATAAAATCAGGCCACATAAAATTTCCTCAAAGTGAAACTCCTTTGTTATAAGAAATAACTAGAAAAGAAAGGTCAATAAATAAAATGTACATGTAAAAAAGCAACTCCACAAGGAATAATTGTTATTGTTGTTAGGTTCCATGGAGTCTGTGTCCAACTCATAGCGACCCTGTGTACAACAGATGAAACACTATTGTCAGTGCTTCTCTGCTATTCATAGGGTTTTCAATAGCAGATTTTTTGGGGGGAGTGGGATGCCGGGTCCTTCTTCCAAGGCAACAGCACCTGGTATTCCCAGGCGGTCTCCCATCCAAGTACTAACAAGGCCCAATCCTGCTTGGCTTCCAAGATCTGGTGGGATCGGATGCCACCATGGAATGGCTACAGGTGACAAACAATAATTAGTGTAGTGTAATATTACTCAACCCCCACATCTGTCAGCTAGTCATGCTGTGGGGCCTGCATGTTGCTGTGATGCTGAAAGCTGTGCCACCAGTATTTCAGACACCAGCAGGGCCATCCATGGTGGACAGGTTTCAGGTAAGCTTCCAGACTAAGACAGACTAGGGAGAAGGACCTGGAAGTCCACTCTTGAAACAATCAGCCATTGAAAACCCTATAAACAGCAGAGAAGCACTGTCAAATATACTCCTGGAAATTGAGACTTCCAGGCTGGAAGGCATTCAAGAAACTACTGAGGAAGAGCTGCCTTCTCAAAGTAGAGTCAACCTTAATGATGGAATGGAGTAAAGCCCCTGGGATCTCCTTTTCCTGATGTGGCGTGACTCAAAATGAGAAGAAACACTGTGGCTGCAACTTTGGGCCCAAACACACACACAAAAAACTTCATGTGCATGGCACAGTGTATGGTAGTATTTCGTTCTTCTGTACATAGGTCACTATGAATTGGATCCAACTCAATAGAACCTAAATAACTAGCTAACATAACTCAAAAGTAAAAATACTACAAGTCAGGAAGAAGGAAAGAAGTAAGCAAAGGCTAGGCATGGTGGCATACACCTCTAAACCCAGCACTCAGGAAATGGAGGCAATAGGATTGCAAGTTCTAGGTCAGCCTGGGCTACACAGTGAAAAACTGTCAACAAACAAACAAACAAGGCAGGAACACCAGGACTTACGGCTGGGCCTGGACAATCAAGAACCCATAGCAGCAACAGCAAATGTGTTTTGTTGTTGTTGTTGTTGTTGTTGTTGCTATTGTTGTTGTTGTTGTTGTTGTTATAACGTCCTGAAAGAGCATTAAGAAGAATGAGCATATATCTTAGAATCAGTAAGCCTTAAGCTCAAATTCACTTCTAGAACTAACATTTTCACCTTGATTTTTAACAGTAAAATGAGGGGGGCTGTTGCTTTGTAACCTTTTCCACAAAAAGTTCCTAACATCATAGAAGAGGAAATTAAACATACACACTGAGAGTCTGAGAGCCTCACAAATGACCACATGCAAGTGAATATTTCCTTAAATATTATTTTTATTATTTTAAAATTTAAATTATCTCCTCTCATCTAAAAACAATATCTCAAAAGTCCTGCAAAGTAGATTATTTTCTCTTCTCAAATCTTTTGAGTTAATCTATGCTGCAGGAAAGTTTACCATTACTCTTCAAATACTTCTTCAAATACTTCAAATACTCTTTAACTTCCATGATTTATGAGCCATGTGCACCCTGTCATGGGACTAGAATCAGGTTCTTTCTGGACCTTCAGGTCTAAGACAATCTCTGTAACTCTTCTGTCCCCATTGTCACTGCCTGACACCAGAGCTAGGAGGAAGCTTTGTCAGTAACAGTGAGAACTAAATTATGGTGATGAAGAGGCTGCTGCCAAGCTTCCTTCAGAAGACACTTCAGGGCAACACAAAGGGAAGACTGAGGTCATAGTGGTCTTGGGTCATGCCTGCCACTTCTTTAACATTACTCTCATCAAGAAATAAATTCTATGTCCCTTCCCTTTGAATTAGGGCCAGGTTTTGTGAGAAACTCTACAATGTCTATACAGAATAGGCAATACAGTTTCCTTCTGGCTCTGTCTCTCTTGGGATGTTTACACATTTTACCTACAGCCATAGAGTGAGGAAACCCAAGCTACGTGAGAGGCGGCACGCGTTGTGGACAGCTGCCTCCACTAAGACACTGCTAGGAGTCATCATTCCTTGCCAGACATGTAAGCGAGGAAGTCTTCAGGATGACTGGAGTCACAGTCATTGTGGAGGAAGCCTTTGAGATGACTCAGTCACTGTCTCATTGCAGCCACAGAGGGACACTGAGCACAAAGAGCCTCACTTAGTCAGCGAACCAAGAGAGGCAATAATAAATTGTTCTTTATACGAGTAGGTTTATGCAACAGTTGTTGTTGTTGTTAGGTGCTGTCGAGTTGGTATCCGACTCATAGCGACCCTCATAGGGTTTTCAATGGCTGTTTCAGGATTGCCTTGGGAGTGGATTGCCAGGCCCTTCTCCCATTTTTGTGGTGCTGGGAATTGAACTCAGGACCTCAGAGACTGCAGCGCAGCACTCTACCAACTGAGCCAAATCCCAGCCCTATGCAACAGTAGATATTTGAAATAAGAGTAGTATCTGTACGGGTGAATTCCTGAGTGTGGGAAAGGACAGACTGTATTCCCCAGGGAGCACAATCGTCACACTTTCAAGTCCCAGATTCCACCATGGCAACTCTGATTTCACTCCTTAATGTGTCACTTCTCCACATTGCCTGGAAGATGGTAGGTACTTCATAAATGTACCAGGGGGAATGGAGCGAGAGGCCAGTGGAGGCTGGGAAGGGACCTAAATGATGAGAACAACAAAGTCAGGACTCCATTAGGATCTTTCATAGGGGGAGTTTGAGGAAGAACTCCAAGTAGAGCAAAGCTGCCTGAAGGTGCAGGTGATGCAACTCGGTCACCTACCAATGGATGACTGCGTTATTCACATCCTAGGGGAAATTCTCCCTCTGAGGTAGATAAGAAACCAGAATCAACCAGACATATCTTCTGTAAGTACCAATTGCATTTTAATCACTCTCTTTACAAATATTTATTGAAGCGCTCTTATATGCTAGGCACAACAGTAAGCAATCCAAAATGAAATTGTATATTAAACACAAATGTCTTATACAGAGAAGGCAAAAATAGCATGAATTTTTAAGGAACAAAGAAAGAAACATAAAAGAACATTCGCCTTTGAAGTGGAATAATACTATATGTCCAGAACCTTGCAGATAAATGTTCACTCTTCTCAGCTGCTAGTAGTGCTGAGTGCAAGAAACTGCCATTTAAAAGATGAAAAAAAATTATATTATAAAATATCATGGGTACATTAAGTCCTGTGCCAAAAAATATATAGCCTATGACCTATCTAATGTCTTGTTTGAGCCAAAGGATTTGTTTTTTGACAACTTGAATAAGTGGCCAATGCTTGAGACTCCGGGGCTTCATTTACTGAGCTGCATTCTTCTGCTGAAAATTAAAAAGCTGGAAGAGCTAATGAGCTAAGTCCACATCCTCCTGTGGCAATGGCCAGCTGGTATTGAGCTCTGGCTCCCCCTTTAGGTCGGATAAGACCTGATCCCAGCAGCACATTGCTGTCCTTCCATAGCCTGTCTACACCACCGCCAGACCCTGGTTCTGCTTCTCTTGTCCATGGAACCTGCCTGGCCCTAGGGAGCATTGCAATCTGATCCACTGACCCCTGATCCAGATTGACCCTGACTCATTTGGATCATTTCCCAGTACTTAACACTTTTCTTTATCAACTTCCACTTCTTTAAAATTTTCCAGGCCCTAATCTCAACAGCCGGATTCTGACATTTAGCCTTTTATCTGCCCAAGTTTCAAATCAGGGAACATAGAGCTGGAATGGGCCTACTTTTCTGCTCATGGTCAAAGGATTCCAAAGGAGGCCATGCAACCATAGGGATCAGAAAGAGCCCCAACTTTTCCTGACTTACACTCAAGGAAAGACTCTAAACATACATACCCTCTTTCCCAAATTCAGAGTCCTAGGAGCGTCTGGCAAAGAAGACATGAGAGGTGTTACTTTGCAGCTTTCCTTCTCTTTATGGGTTATAGATTCCTTCCCACAGTTGGGAAAGGGGAAGTGGGATTTCCAAACATATTTGGATTCTGGCAAGAATCCATCCTGATAGTTGGGAAATGGATCTCAAGTTTCCACAGGACAGCTCGCGCATATGTGTGTGTGTGTGTGTGTGTGTGTGTGTGCGTGCATGCGTGTGTGTGTGTGTGTGTGTGTGTGTGTGTGTGTGTGTGTGTGTGACTACATCCACCTCAGGGACAGTGACTGTTCACCATGAGTCATGGTTTTGTTTTCTAGGCTCAGTAGCCCACGGCCTGGCAGGACCTGAGGTCTGGGATTTTGTAACAGCTGTTCGTGTCACCTGGGAAGGCCACTGCGCATGCAATGGGATCATTTTTATCAGCTCATGAGTACAGGCATGGCCTGCCAAAAGGCCATGTTTCCCAGCTAGAAAAATAATAGCCCTATCTGGAGCCAAAGTGGCATCTTAAATGTAGGGAATGCCAGGGTATAAATCCTTACCTTATGCCACATGGTCTTAAATTGTCCTCACAGTCTCTACTTCCAATTAATGCCATACTAACTCTTCAAAGGCACAGCTACAACCTCTTTTCAGACGCTTCCATGACTTGGAGGGGATCATCAGCCAATAAGACAGAGAAGAAGGCCTATCCTATCTCTTTAACTCACCTTAGGGTGACCTTCTTATGGTTTCAGGGACAGCTGCTCTATTCTGCATCCAGAGCTTTCATCCAGAAACTCCTTTCTTTCTCAGGCAACTGTTCTAGGCTTCTTCTCTCACTTTTAGCCCTGGTCTTTCCATATTTTACCTTTAGCCCATCTTTAAAAGTCTGCCTAACCCCTCAATCTTGCACTTGCCTTCCCCTGGGCCCTTTTCAGCCTGTCTCTGGACAGAGGCACAGTGTCCTTTGGACCAAAGCCACTAAAGAAACACTGATTTTGTGATGACCTCAGGCACTGCTTGTTCCTTGCAAATAGCACACAGCAGGGACAGAAGATGCCACCAGGGAATGCTCACTCCCCTCTTACTGTGAGAACCTGTATCAACATGTGTGGATAATAAAACCAACAATTTCAGCAGCAGATATAACATAAACACATACCAAACATTCTTAGCCAGCAGGTCAAAGATCTGAGGCATAATTAAGTCCTGGAAGACAGTTAAGGGCTAGAAAAGTCCTAATGATTCTATCAATATCACTAGTTGAGAACTCATCAAAGTTTTACCTGTTGTTGTTGTTGTTGAGTGCTGTCAAGTTGGTATCCAACTTATAGCGACCCTATGTACAACAGGTGAAACACCATTGTTAGTGCTTCTCTGCTATTCATGGGTTTTTCAGTGGATGATTGTTTTTGGGAGTGGGTTGCCGGGTCCTTCTCCCAAGCCTACAGCACCTGGTGTTCCCAGAAAGTCTCCCATCCAAGTACTAACGAGGCCCGACGCTGCTTAGCTTCCAAGATCTGACAGGATTGGACAACACAGTGGTATGGCTGCAGGCAAAAGCTTTATCTAACTACCTTAAAACAACACGCTTATTCTGAAGATGGCCATGTAATAAAAAAATGAAATTTCAAGGTAAAAAAAATTACACGTATATAATAGAGAAGGTGAATGATTTGAAAACTTTTGTTTAGGTCATATCTAATAGTCTGTTTACTATTTCCAGATCTGAAACATAGTATTGACAGAAAATTCTAGAGAAAACTTATTGTAGTAAATTTGTGTGGCTGCCATTCTGATATGTGGAGATCCACTTTTAATAGTGTTTCTTGGTATTTTCAAATTTAAGCCTCTTGTCAAACAGTAACTCCAACCTTAATAATTCTTCTACTATAACTTTCTTTCTTGTATTCTGTGGAACCCTTAAAGCTTTAGGTATTAGGTTCTATATAAATGCAAATAGTACTAAGCAATATTATTCTTTGTATTGTTACTAATGGATATCCCAGAGGAAAAATAAAATCTTAGGATGGATTGTCCTGGGTTCAAATGTGGAAGAAGGATGTGGCAATCCACTCCCACTCCCAAAACAATCAGCGACTGAAAACCTTAGGAGGGTCGCTATGAGTTGGACACAACTGGACAGCGCCTAACAACAAGAAGGATGGATTAACTGATAGCAGAGAATAAAATGGAAGATTCAAGAAAGGCCATGTAGAACCAAAAACAGCAGCAAGGAATGAAATGTTTGTCTGCAAGCACCTCTCCATGCATACCTTGAAAGGTGGAGAAAGTGACAGGAGGCAATTCTAGAGAAGGATTAAAAGTAACCCTTCTCCTTTCTATTCAACTACTTCATAGTTTTTCCAGAATTTAGCCCTATTTCTAAGATCTCTTGGAAATGACCACCTACCAATACTTACATCATCCTGTTCAACTTATAAACTAACAAGAAAGATTAAGCTAGCTTTTCCACACCCAAGTCAGAAAAGAGATATTGAGAAGAAGGAAACTATAAGTAGCTGAACATTACATAGGGATGAAAAATAGTGGTTCAGTTCCAGGAAGAACCACACCATTCAGATCAGGTACAAGTAGTCTGTTTCCATGACGCTCATAGGGCCATTACTTTCAGGAAGGGAATCATTTCATATAATCCTATGAGAAGCCAACATGCCTTTCTGATGAAACAGCATGCTAGCAAGTTAGATATTGTTCTGGAACAAAAGAGAACATACACAGGCTAATCTTAGAAAGCTAGAAATCATGATTAGCCCACAGATTGGCCCAGACAGTTTAGTTAGTATGTGGGCAGTGCAGAACATTTAATTAACATAATTTTCCTTTTTCTTTAACACAACTGGTTTTTCTTTTCTAATTATCATGAGTGAACCCAACAAAGAGCAGAAGAGAAATATTTTCTTTTGATGACACATAGTTGTTTTCTTAGAGAAAAGGATTGGTAGGGCAAATATTGAAAAGAAGGATCTGGGAGACATATACCAGACCATACTCTTGGCTTCTTCTTAGAAGTCTGAAACAATATTACCGGCATCTACCAAACAACCATGCTTTCTCGCCTTCCTCAATCTGTTTCTCTTCAAATTGTACGTTGTTGTTGTTGTTGTTGTTGTTGTTGTTGTTAGGTTCCATTGAGTCAGGTCTGACTCATGGTGACTCTTCTAGAGTTTTTTAATGGTTGAATGTTTCAGGGCTGCGTCAGGAGTGGATTGCCACATCCTCCCATTTTTGTGGTGCTTGGGATTGAACTTAGGTCCTCAGAGAGTACAGAGCAGAACTCTACCAACTGAGCTAAACCCTAGCACAAATCATACATAAGTACATGATTTTCTAAAAATGAAGGACCAATACTATTACTTAATCCATGCCATTTTTCTATAAAATGTTAAGTGTCACCAGACATTCAATGTTATGAAGAATATTTTTCAACTCTTGGTTATTCTTTCTTCTCAAAAACAATTTGAGATTCCTGTGTGAAATTCTTTTGGACTTTATCATTGAGGTAATTTCTATACATAAACTAAAATGTTTTATGTTTTACAGATAATTTTTCTCTCAACTAAAACATCTCAACCATTTCAGTAGAAACTCAACAAAGAAATTCACCTATTGATCTGGGTTGGTCATTCCATAAATAGTAAAGAAAGAAGAATGATTCAAAGGTGGTAATATTCCAGGAGATGGTTAAATAAAAGGCAGAAATGTACAAAAAGTATTCTGTATTGTGGCTGGACCAATGGAATGACAACAAAACAAACACAACCCTTGGAAATAATGCCATGGTATTCAGCAGGAGCCCTAGCCATTGTCATTGTTGTTGTTGTTAGGTGTTGTGGAGTCGGCATCTGACTCATAGCTACCCTCTGTACAACAGGGGAAACACTATTGTCAGTGCTTCTCTGCTGTTCATAGGGTTTTCAATGGCAGATTGATTTTTGGGAGGGGGTTGCCAGGTCCTTCTCCCAAGCCTACAGCTTCTGGTGTTCCCAGGCGGTCTCCCATCCAGGTACTAACCAGGCCCGATCCTGCTTAGCTTCCGAGATCTGACGGGATCAGATGCCACAGGGCTATGGCTGCAGGCCAGCCATTGTCATATGAGAGCTGAAATATTGGTCCTTACTGAAGAGACCATAGCCAGATGTATCTTTTCCTTGAACTCCAAAGGGAATGACATCATTCAAGATGTACCATAGAACCAGCTATCCTTGAGAAGACAGTTTGTTTGAAGAGACCTACCAAGGATCCTAGTCCATTTCAGCTAATGCCACTGGGTTGGAAATTGTGTCAGTCGAAGGAGCTAAACAGAACTTATTTTCAAGATGACTAAGGCAAGTTCCAAGTGTCTAGGCTTTTGCTCAGTTGGTAGAGTGCTGTTCTGCACTTTCTGAGGCTCTGAATTCAATCTCCAGCACCGCATACATAGGGGGAAGGACCAGGCAGCACACACCCACCTGAGAGAATCCTGAAAAACAATCAGTCAATGAATACCCTATGGATAGCAAAGGAGCACTGACATGGCACAGAGTCAGGGAGTGTTTCGTTCTGTTGTACGTCAGGTCTCTATGAGTTGGACCTGACAGGATAGCACCTAAGAACAACAACAACAAGACAAGGGACCTCGGGAATTTTAGTTCAGAAAAAAAGCTACTGTATGGTGGTAGTCAAAACCAAAATGGCCTTGTTGATACAGACTTACCCAAATTCTGTGAATAAGAACTAGGTAACACCAATTAAAGTGTATGAATGTTTTTCAGACAAGTAGTAGAAGAGGTAAATTCAATAATTTGGTATTTAAAAATACTGAGTCATATTATAAAGGAGGGTTTTAGATAAATTCATGGTTTGTAGATCCATAATGTATCATTAGGCAAAGCTGGTGATACTCAGTACACATTTTGTGGCTGATGTCAACAAGGTTAATAATACCCCTCCACAAGACAGACTTGTTTTGTGGAGCTGCAAAAGGCCAAAAAGATCAGCTAATTCACCCTCTAATATTACAGAGGAAGAAGATAAGTCCCAGAGAGGTAAAGTGATTTGATCAAGATCAAACAGCCAGCTAATGACTCAACCAGATGCCAAAGCAAGGCACTAATTCTCAGTTCTAATACATTTTTCTAGTCCAATGTTTTCCAAATTGAGTCCTAGGGTACACAGCTTTCTCCAGGTGCCACCAAACATGCCCATACACGCACACACATACACACACACACACACACACACATACACACACACACATTCTTATCTATATACATATCTATATCCCTTTCTTAGTGACTCACAATGCACATTACCATATCAGAAATTCTGAGTAATCTTGCAGTAAAGAAATATGGTTAAGTTTACTAAGCTCAACTTTTCCCAAACTTATATGGCCTTGAAGCCCTTTCTACTATGCAATAATTATTTAATATCTTTTGAAACAAAGTCTGCATTAAAACTTCATTTGTATCCATAATTATTCTATTTGGTCCACAGGATTGTTTTTCAACATAGTGCAATAAAGACAGAAATATGAACAACAAATAAAAATGGATTCCTAAACAAATCCCCACATTGTTTCATTCACTCAACTAACTCACCAACGTAACACTGGAATTCCAAGGTTACATCTATGTAGAACCACTTTGTGGTACAGAGTTGTGAGTGATCTGTGTGTTTGTAGACCTTTGCAGCTCATATGGTATTGGCCCACTTTTTTCAAAGGCAGCTAGTCATGACATTACATGTATACAACTTATTTGAAGAGAATTTTCTCAACACTTTATAGAGACCTTTTTTAATAAAACAGGAAGTGAATATTCCATGCTATAGACCTGCCAACTTTTTATTATATTATTATATATTATATACTATATATTAATATATTATATATTAATATATTATTATATTATTAAGAATAGACTTAGCTTTAGCTGTGGATTTTTATCCCCCAATTAAACAAAAGATTAAAGTTAATATAGAGATTTTTTAAAATTTCATTCTATTTTAAAACCCATGCATTGATTCCTGTGACATGGTCATTTCAGCTTTGCAAAATGGAAGTGTTAGGCTGTCAAACTGGTATGGAAATCCTTATAATCTTAAGTGTTTGTATAATTTTCTAGCTCATGTAAACAGACCTGGAGAGGCATCATTCAGTTTTTTCCAAATGTGGCAGGGCCCTCTGTTAGGTCCACAGACACTAGTCATCACAGCCCTCATCACAGAATAACTTCCAGTAGAATCAGACACAGGCCCCCACTAAAGAGTCATCGGAATGCCTTTGAGATGAGCATATTTCTCTCTCTCTCTCTCTCTCTCTCTCTCTCTCTCTCTCTCTCTCTCTCTCACGCACATACCCCTCAAACTCACAATGCCTGGAAGGTACTTGACAGACTCTGATGGTTAATTTTATGGGTCAACTTAATTGGGCCAAAGGATGCCTAGAGAGCCATTAATGTGTTATTTCTGGATGTGTCTATAAAGGTATCTCCAGAAGAAGTTAACATTTGAACTGTGTAAGGAAGACCCACTATCGACATTAAGGGCAAGCAGTATCTAATCTATCAAGGGCCTGGATGGAATACACAGGTAGAGGATGAATAAGTTCTCTCTCTCACCTTGAGCTGAAGTATTTATCTTCTCCTGCCCTCAGGCATCAGCCTCCCCATTCCTAGACCTTTGAACCCCTGCTTTCTAGTTCTCAGTTCATGAGTTAAACCATCACCTCTGTGGTTGTCAGACCCTCAGACTTGGACTGAAGTACATCACTGGCTTTCTTTGTTTTCCAGCTCGTAGATGGCATATCAAGGGACTTTTCAGCCTCCATAACCTTGTCAGCAATATTTCATAACATATCTTTCATGCATACATACATATATATACATACATATAATACTACATATTATATTAATTCTGTTGATCTGAAGAACCTTGAGTAATGTAGATTTTAGTACTGGGGGTGGTTCTAAAGGAATGGATTTTAAAGCTGAATTTCCTGAATGTGCTTTGGGATTTGGGAATTGGGTCTTTAATATAATTATATTTAAAAATGGTAATATCTCTGTTTCCAGTAGGAAAAAGGACAGTGATAGTCCATGATATGAGCTGTTTCTAGAGAGATGCAAAATCTGTGCATTGGATACACCCAATCAACTTACAAGAAGGAAGGAGTTAAATAGCTCTTATATTACATTTTCAAACAGTTTCAGAAAACTATGGAATATAATTAAACACAAACACACATTCTTTTCTTGGCTGATTATTCCTAATATTGCTGGACAAAATAGTGAAAGAAAAGAATGGGGTCAATGTTCCAAATTCCCCGCTCAAGCACTTACATAAATCACCTAAGAGCTTCTAGGTATCTGTAAGGAAAGGCTTTATTTCCTATAGCCCCAAATCAAGCACAAGATCTTATTCTATAATTGGCTGAGTTGCAATACAAGTTGAACTCCCCCATTCACAGAGTGCCTAGTAGAGAAAGAATGGGATCCTGTAAGCTGGGATGGGATCATGTGGGAAAAACCCTATGAAGCTAGAGACATTGAACCATATGTTCTAATTATCTTCCTTGCCAGATCTCCTTACCCTCAGCTAAAACAGCCTCCCTTCCCACAGTTGAAGTGGCCCCCAAACCCCCACACTATCTGAGTGAAGTGGTAATGGCCTCCCTTGAGCAGTTCCCACTCAAGAAAAGACTAATTCTCCCCAAGAACCCCCTCTACTAGTTTTTTGCTTCTAGACCTATAACTAGATTCAAATATCAGCAGACCTCTAAAGGTGAGGTTCAAAGTATGATGTACAAGTAACTGTGTTGCACTCCAAAAGAACTTGAAAATTTTATACAACCAGAAATCCAGGAAACCTGTGTTGTAATGGATATTAGAGGTATGCAATAAGAGTAGACTGTTGAGTAACAGTAGAAAGAACATAAAATCAGATCAGGTCAAGTGTATTGATTTTATCCCACTAAGCAGAGATTCTACATTTAATGTTACATCCCAGAAAGTTAGAAAGGGCTCTGGTTGTCTGGGTAGTTGACTGAAACATGGCTCAAAAGACAACCCATCTGTGAGTGGATTGGAAATGGATGATCTCCCTTGGTTTACCGAGAAGAAATGAATTCAAGGCTAAAGAAGATTTGAACACTAGAGTACCTTTATCATTTAGTTAGGATCTACATGCCCACACTGGAAGAGTTCAGAAGCTGCCCCTTTTTTGAATACTTTGAGAAATAAATATTTGAGGGAATCTGTAGCTTAATGATCTCAGTGATTGCTCTTCTGTATGGCAGACTTTAAAGTGGGAACTACAGTTGCACCACTGGAGAGCCTAAATGCAATGCAAGTCATTGGATCCCAAGATGGCAGGAGTCACATGGTCACTCAACCACCAAAGGCTAGGTGAATGCAGTTACTGTAATGAGCAGCAAAGTCAAAGCAGCAATTAGAACAGTCTAGTTCATACAGACCTATGGTGTTGCCCAGTTAATCACAGAGTTCATAGAGGTAGAATAAAGAAGAAACTAACTAAATTGTTACTTGATCTGTAAAAATAGAAAGTGAACAAGAATCTAACTTGAATCATAAAAACAGAGTAAGATCTCATCAGCCAGTATGCCGATGTGAACCAGTTTGCAGACCAAAACCCCTTGAATGAAGTACATTGTTCTTGTTGTTAAGTGCTGTCCAGTCAGATCCAACTCAAGGATCCCCTCAAGGAAGGACTCTGGTACACTACCAAGAATTTATACTGATGATATTTCTCCAAGTCTTCTCCAATGGGACTTATGGCTTGTTAGCAGGGTAACTGTGCATTGAGGCAAAGGAGATAATCAAACCTTTTAGGAACTCCTGGACCCTGGCTCTGCAGGAGACCAAAAATACCCCTCCAATCAGAAGAGGGGCTTACAAAGGCCAGGTTAGGAATGGAGTTTGAGCTTGGATCCATCTGACAGGGGGCCTAATGGTTCCTGGAAACTTCCTTTGGTTAATTCCCCACTTTCAGAATGCCTAATTATAATAGACATACTTGACAGCTGGTAGAATCTCCATATTAGTTTCTGAAACTGTAAAGATTATTGCAGTGGGAAAGATCAAATAGAAGTCATTAGATCTGCTTCTACCTACAAAATAGTAATCCAAAAGCAATACTAAAAATACACTCAGGTGTATTTTTATACAGGTATAAAAAAGTCACAACAAAACCCATTGTTTTGTACAATTAATATATACTAAGAAAAAAGGGGCCTGCCATCATATCATTGTGGCATCCGATCCCATCAGATCTCCAAAGCTAAGCAGGGTTGGACCTGGTTAGTACTTGGATGGGAGACCACCTGGGAACACCAGGTGTTGTAGGCTTGGGAGAAGGACCTGGCAACCCACTCCCCAAAAATAATCAGCCATTGAAAACCCTATGAATAGCAAAGAAGCACTGACAATAGTGTTTTGTTTGTTGCACATAGGGTTGCTGAGTCAGACACCTACTTGATAGCACCTAACAACAACAAGAAAAAAGGACCGGTAGTTGTGGCACATGCCAGTAATCAACGAGCTGTGGAGGATGAGGCAGGAAGATTATGTGTTCATGGGCAGTCTGGAAAACACTTTTGGGTCTGAGGTTTAGCTCAGTTGTTAGAGTGCCATGCTGTACTCTCTAAGGACCCAGGTTCAATCCCCAGCACCACAAAAAATGGGAGAAGGATGTGGCAGTCCACTCCCAAATCCAATCCTGAAGCAATCAGCCATTGAAAACCCTGTGAGGGTCCCTATGAGTTGAGCCCAACTTGACAGCACCTAACAATAACAAGAAAAAAAGGAGAAAAGAGTTTTAAGAAGCCACTCTATGAAGTACATTGTTCTTGTTGTTAAGTGCTGTCCAGTCAGATCCAACTCATAGCAATCTTCTGTACAACAGAACCAAGCACTCCCCAACACTGTGCCATGCACATAATCTTTTTACATTTGAGCCCCTTGTTGCAGTCACTATGTTTCTTCTCATTTTGAATCATGCCTCATCAACAAAGGAGGTCCCAGGGGCTAATTTACTCCATTCTTGTCATTAAGGTCAACTCTACTTTGAGCAGGCAACTCTACTCCAGTGATTCCTTGAATGCCTTCCTGCCTGGGGGGCTCATTTTCAGGCACTATATTTGATAGTGTTTCTTTGCTATTCATAGGTTTTTCAATGGCCAGTTGTTTTGGGAGTGGGTCCTTCTCCCTAGTCTGTCTTAATCTGAATGAAGTACATAATATGTGTGAAAATATCACAGTGACACTCATTGTTCTACGTAATTAATATACACTAACAATTTTTTTTTAATTTCTGCCTTCTTGAGGGAATTGCAGAGGTTAGTTCTACCATCAAGGACTTGAAAGATGCAGATGGTGATTCCCAACACATCTTTATTAACTTTCCTATTTGACTTGTGGCGAAGATACATGATTGATCTTGGAAAATGACAGTGGGTCATTGTGAGCTTAATCAAATGGTGGTTCTGATTGCAACTGCTGTACCAGATGTGGTTTCATTACTTGAGCAAATTAACACATCCCTTGATATCTAGTATGCAGTTATTGATATGACGGGTACCTTTTTCTTAGCCAGAAGCCTACCAGAAGTGGTTTCATTTCAGCTGGCAAGCCCAGAAACATACCTTCACTACTCTACCACATGGGTAATTCAGTTCTCCAGCTCTATGTCTTAATTTAGTTTAAAGGATTGCTTTTCCCTCCCACAAGACATAACCCTGGTCCATTATATTGATGACCTTATGTTGATTAGACATAGTGAGTGAGAAGTTGTGACTACTTTAGACTTAATTTGTAATGCATTTTCCTGTTAAAGGGTGATAAATCTGACTAAAATATAGGGATCTTTTACCTAAGTGAAATTTCTAGAGATTCATTGGTATGGAGCATGGCAAGAAATCTCTTCTACGATGAAGAATAGGTAGCTGCATCTGACCTCTCCCATAACCAAGAAAGGAGCACAAGGCTTAGTAGCTCTGCTAATACTTTAGAGTCAACACATTACTCATTTTAGTCAGATACCTTTGACCACTTTCTGAGTCACCCAAAAAGTTGCTCCTTTTGAGTGGAGTCCTAAACAAAAAAGAAGGCTCTGCAACCAATCCAGGCTGCTATGCAAGCATAAGTCAGCACTTACGGCCTCATGGGGATTTCCCTTCTGTCAGTGTGCACAGAATGTGGAGTCTTTTAGCATATTCCACAGGTGAATCACACTGTAGGTCTTTGTTGTCGTTGTTCAGTGCCAAGTCGGTGTCCAACTCATAGTGACCCTATGTACAACAGGGGAAACAGCATTGTTAGTGCTACTCTGCTATTCATAAGATTTTCAATGGCTGATTGAGTTTTGGGAGTGAGTTGCTGGGTCCTTCTCCCAAGACCTTAGGTTCCCAGGTGGTCTCCTATCCAAGTACTAACCAGTTCTGACCCCACTTAACTTCTGAGATCTGAAGGGATTAGACGCCACAGTGGTACAGCGGCAGGTGTGTAGGCCTTTAGGATTTGGGGAAAATGGTCTGCTACTATATACAGACAAGGACTCTCCTTTTGGATAACAGACTCTCCTTGTGGATCCCACTACTGAGCCTTTTTAAAAACTAAAGCCTTGACCAACAACCACTAATTTGCTATGCAACCTGAACTGCCTATCATGAACTGGGGGTTATCTGACCCATGGATGTACACAGAAGGACTGCGTCATCAAATAGGAGTGTTATACATGTGATTAGGCCTGAGTAAACTCTGGAAGCAAAATAAATAACATGAAGGAATGGCCCTTCTTGGCTCCTCTTCCTGCTATGCTTCCCTCTCTCCCCAGTCAGCACTTATGGCCTCATGGGGATTTCCCTTCTGTCAGTAGGCAGAAGACTTGGGTCTGGTTTAGATGGTTCTATATAACATGCAAGTACCACCCAAAAACAAATAGAATCAGCATTTCAGTCCCTCTCTGGGAAATCTTTAAACAGAAGTCATGAAAAGAAACCTTCCTCAGTAGGTAGAACTCTGTGGCAGTGCACCTGGTTATGTACTTTCCTTGGAAGAAATGGTCAGATATACTCGTATATACTGATACATGGGCTGTTGCCAGTAGTTTAGTAGGGTGGGACTTGGAAGGTACATGACTGGAAAATAAATGATAAAGAAATTTAGAAGCCAGGCACACATGTTGCCTGCTGGTAACCCCAGTGACACAGGAGGCTGAGGCAAGGGGATTGTGAGTTTGAGGCCCAAGTCAGTCTGTGCAACTTTGTGAGACCTTGTCTCAAAATAAAAATAAAAATGGGGATTGGGATGTAGCTCAGTGGTAGAGCACTTGCCAAGCATGCACAAGGCCCCTGGATTCAACTCCCAGTACTGAAGAGAAAAAAAAAGAAAGAAAAAATGAAAGAAAAGGAAGGAAGGAAGGGAGGGAGGAATGAAGGAGAGAGGAAAGAAGGAAAGAAGAAAGAAAGAAAGAAAACAAATATGAGAGAAAAGAAAGGAAAGGAAAGGAAGAAAAGAAGGAAGAAAGAAAGAGAAAGAAAGAGTGAAAAAGAAGAAAGAAAAAGAAAGAAAGGAAGGAAGGAAGGAAGATTTGGAGAAATATGTGACTAGACCTCTCTTAATGGGCAAAAATATGTGAGGATACTTGTAATCCATGTGCATGTTAATTTAGCAGAGGATGATTTTAGTAATCAAATGGGTTGTTGTTGTTGTTGTTGTTAGGTGCCGTTGGGTCAGTATTGGACTCATAGCGACCCTTATAGGGTTTTCAATGGCTAAGTGCTTCGGGATTGCCTTGGGAGTGGATTGCCAGGCCCTTCTCCCATTTTTTTGTGGTGCTGGGAATTGAACTCGGGACCTCAGAGACTGCAGTGCAGCGCTCTACCAACTGAGCTAAATCCCAGCCCCAATCAAACAGATAGGAGTCCCCATTCTATGAATACCAGAGAGCCTCTTGCTCTAACCACTCTGTCATCGTCCAGTGGGCTCATGAACAAAGTAGCCACAGTGGAGGATTACTCATGGGTTCAGTAACTCAGAATAAAGTGAATAACGTTCACCAAGGCAAACCTGGTTACAGCCACCGTTGCATCCCAAACTTCCCGTAGCAGAGACCAGCACTGAGTCCCTGATATGGCACCCTCCTCTGGTGATCAGCACAGCAGGTTGATTACCATTAGACCGCTTCCGTTACAGAAGGTACAGGGTTGTGACTTTATTGGAGTAGATGTGGGTTTGTCTTCCCTATCAAAATTACTATCTATGGATTTACAGAATGTCTTTTCCATTCTCAGCATTCCACACACTATTGCTTCTAACCAAGGAATTTCACAGCCAAAGAAACACAGGCATACTCACGGAAATCACTGATCTTACCACGTTCCCAACATCCTGAAATAGCTGGCTTGATAGAATGAAGGAATAGCCCTTTGAAGAATCAATTACAGTGTCAGTCAAGTGCAATGTCCTGCAGGGCCAGGACAAGAGTCTCCAAAAGGCGGTGTATGCTCTGAATTAGTGTCCAATATTTGGTACACTTTCACCAACAACCAAGATTCTTGATTCCCGGAATCAAGGGGTGGAAATGGAAATGGCACCACCTACTATTGCTCCTAGTAACTCATTAGCAAAATGTTTGCTTCCTGTTCTCACAATTGTATGCTCTGCTAGCCCAGAAGTCTCGGTTCCAGGGAAAGGAGTGCTTCTACCCGAAGACACAATGATCACATTGAACAGGAGGTTAAGACTGCCATGCAGTCACTTGGAGCTCCGCATGCCTCTCAGTTAAAAGGCCAACAAAGGAATTATGGTGCGGGACAGAGTGATTAACCTGGGCTACCAGGAGAAAGGAGAAATCGGACTACCACTCTTCAATGGAGGAAGAAAAAGTATATCTCGAATATGGGTGGCTCCATAGGGCATGTTGAAGTATTTTCATGCCCTGTGATTAAGCTCAATGGAAAATTACAACCCAATCCAGGCAGGAATATTAATGGACAGATTCTTCAACAATGAAGGTTTAGGACACCTTGCCAGGCAAAGAACAATGACCAGCTGAGATACTTGCCAAAAGCAAAGGTAATACATAATGAGTAGTAGACAGTTATAAATATCAGCTGTGACCACAGGAGCATTTCCAGAAATAAGGATGGCAATGGTCATGCATATTTCCTCCTTATGTTGTTATGAACATGTTCTATGCATGTATTTATATATTAAGCAAATATTTTCTTCCTTCTCCTTATTCTCTTGTCATATAACACAAGGTGTACTGACTTTACATCAGTATTTAAGGTTAATTTTATATCATAGTACTTTTTTGTTTTTAATTTATTGTTAACTGGTACATAAAAGTATAAAATTATACATAATAATGGGTATTATGCAATGTTAAATATATGTATATGTTGTATAATATTTCAACGCATGTATATATTGCATACTGTTTAAATGAGGTTAAACATCTTTCTCTTCAAACTTTTATCATTTTTTATGGTAAGAACTTTCAAAATCCTTTCTTTTAGCTTTCTGAAATGTTCAATACATTGTTGCTATCCACAGTCACCATCCCACACGTGTCTGTCAGCTTGTCCTGCTGGGAAGGGGGAGGCTTGCATGTTGCTGTGATGCTGAAAGTTATGCCACTGGTATTTCAGATATCAGAAGTGACACCCATGGTAAACAGGATTCAGCAGAGCTTCCAGACTAAGACAGACTAGGGAGAAGGACCCGGCAGCCCTCTCTCAAAACAATTAGCCACTGAAAATCCTATAAATAGCAGAGAAACGCTGTCAACTATAGTGCCAGAAAATAAGCCTTCTAGGCTAGAAGGTGGGGCTGGGATTTAGCTCAGTAGGTAGAGCACTGTGCTGCAGTCTCTGAGGTCCTGAGTTCAATTCCCAGCACCACAAAAATGGGAGAAGGGCCTGGCAATCCACTCCCAAGGCAATCCTGAAACAATCAGCCATTGAAAACCCTATAAGGGTCACTATGAGTTGGATATCGACTCAGTGATACGTAAGAACAACAACAACAACAAGGCTAGAAGGCATTCAAGAAACAATTGGAGAAGAGTTGTCTCCTCAAAATAGAGTCGACCTTATTGACAGGAATGGAGTAAAGCCCCTGTGACCTCCTTTTGCTGTTGTGGCTTGACTCAAAATGAGAAGAAACACAGTTGCTGCAACATTAGGCTCAAACCTTAAAAGGTCATGTGCATAGCACAGTGTTGGGGAGTGTTTGACTCTGTTGAACATAGGGTCACTATGAGTGATATCTGGCTCAATAGCACCTAACAACATACTATGTGATAAGCACACCCAAGTGTCTTGATCTTACTTCATTGTACCTTAATACCCGTTGATCAACTTTTCCCAATCCTCCCACAACCACTACTCTCTCCAGTCTCTGGAAAACACCATTCTATTCTCAATGTTTATGAGATTAACTTTTTTAGATTTCACATATGTGTGAGATTGTGTGGTGCTTGTCTCTCAGTTCTTGGCTTATTTCACTTAGCATAATTATCTCCATTTCCAGCCATGTTGTTGTAAATGAAAGGATTTCATTCTTTTATGGCTGAATAGTATTCCATTGTGTATATATACCAACTTTTATTTATCCACTCATCAGTTGATGGATAGTTTGTTTCCATTTTTCGGCTACTGCAATTAATACTTCAATGAATATGGATGTGTATAATTCTTTAACACACTGATTCCATTCTCTTTGGATATATACCCAGGAGTGAGATTGCTGGATCATGTGGTAGTTCTGATTTTTAGTTTGTGAGGGACCTCCATACTGTTCTCTGTAATGGCTGCACTAATTTACATTCTCGCCAATAGTGTGTGTGGTTGGTTAAATTGATTCCTAGTTATTTTTAGTAGCTATTTTAAGTGAGATTCCTACCTTGATTTCTATTTCAGATAATTCACTATTGACATATAGCAATACTACTGTTTATGTAGGTTGTATCCTGCAACTTTGCTTTATTCGTTTGTTCTAATTGCTTTGGTGGAGTTTTGGGGGGCTATATATACAAGACCATATCATCTTCAGACAGTGACAGATTGACTTCTTCTTTTTCCACTCTGAATGTCCTTTATTTCTTTCTCTTGCCTGATTAACCAGGCCAAGACTTCCAGCACTATATTGAATGGAAGTGGCGCAAGGGAGAATTCTTGCCTACATCATAGTATCTAAATTATGGGAAATCAGGAGAAGGGTAAACATCATTCGAGGACTTTACTGCCTCTTCTGGTGAAAAGATTAAGACATACACATACACATACACATACACATACACATCACATACAGTTATGTTAGGTAGAATTATGTTTTCATTGCTGTCTTTATTTGGAGATTGAATATGGTTTAAGGAGATGCTATGGATGACAAGTTGATAAGAAATGAACTTATAATGGTGAACTTTAGGCGTCAACTTGACTGGGCTAAGGGATGCCCATATATCTGGTGGAATGTGATTTCTGGGCATGTCTATGGTAGTGTCTCTAGAAAAGAGTAGTCTTTGAGCCAGTGGATGAAGTAAAAATGATCCATCCTTACCAATGCAGATAGGTGTTATCCAATAGTTGAGAGCCCAGATAGAACAAAAATGTACATTTAAAGAGTGAATTCTCTCTTCTGCTGCTATATGCAACATCCATCTTCTACTTCTCTCAGACATCAAAGCTCCTTGTTCTTGAACCTTCAGACTCTTGGATTTACACCAGGATGTCCTCCTCTCCTAGTTCTCAGACCTTCAGCGTCAAACTTGGATTTCATGCCACCAGCTACACTGGTGTTAGGCCTCTGGATTCAGACTGACTTACTCTACTGACTTTCTTCATTGTCCAGCTTGCAAATGGCATTCCCAAGACTTCTCAGCCTCCACAATTCCATGAACCAAGTCCAATAATAAATCTCTTCTGGTACTTATATTGACATTTCTGACTATCTCTGTTTCGCTGGAAACCCTGGCCAATTCAGATCCCGTTGGGCTTAAACTGTGCTGGACAATCACTAGCTTTTTTATTGATTTTGTTGTTGTTGCTAGGTGCCATCCAGTTGGTATCTGACTCATAGCGACCCTACATACAACAGGCGAAACACTATTGTCAGTGCTTCTCTGCTGTTCATAGGGTTTTCAATGGCGGATTGATTTTTGGGAGTGGGTTACCAGGTCCATTTCCCAAGCCTACAGCACCTGGTGTTCCCGGGCGGTCTCCCATCCAAGTACTAATCAGGCCCGATCCTGCTTAGCTTCCAAGATCTGATGGGATCAGATGCCACAGGGCTATGGCTGCAGGCCCCTTAGTGATTTTAGGAGATTTAAATGTCAGCTCAGGTAAGGTTCTGCCCAAGTTCCAGCTGTTAGCGATCTGTGTGCATATCAGTTCCCTATAGTCCACTCTGCCTGAGATAGGTGCTAAATTAAATAGAGAAGTATCTAGATAAACTCATGTAATTATCATACTCTAATACTGCTAAATTGCAATCCTCGGGCTAATTGAACTGGAAATTAAATTCACATCTGCAATAAATGCATTGATGTTACGGCTCATTTTGTAATCAGCAATTCTTTCACCTTTGCCTATCTCCACCCTTGAATGGATATTTTTAGAGTGAAGTAGAAAGGATTGCTTGCTGTAATTTTGCCCTTAATACCGCTTTTGTGTATGTTTCTATACACATAATTGGCACTTTGAGAATTAGAGGATAATAAGTTTGTTAATAAGGACTAACTTCTTTGAAACTCTATAGAAAATGTTTGAAGTTTCAAAGAATTAATAGAACTTGAAGCAACTGCCTTTGAGGGTGGTTTCTCTCCGTATGCCTCATAGAATAGTTGAAATCATCCTCAATTGCCTTTTAGGTCTGGTAATTTGGGGGACCAGCTGCCATATGTCTTATTTCTAAGAGTGCCTGAAATCCAGAGTCTGAAGAAAACAGCATGATGGTGAATGCTGCTAAGACTAGGTCAAAGTGAAGCTCACCAGCAATAACTTATTTGTTTGGAACTAATGGATTAGAATATATCTCAGTAGAATCATTAAGCTTAACTACCTGTATGAATAATGAATACAGATTTGGAGATACTTTTACTCAATGTCCTTCTCTAAGAGGCAACTGTTGGAGTACTAATTTCTGGTGGAACTGGGGAGATATTTTATTTTATTTTTTTTGAGATGATGTTCCTTTTTTGTTTGTTTTGAGATAGAATCTCACTATGTAGCCCAGGCTGGCCTCAAACTCACAATCCTGCCTCAGCCTCCCCATTGCTGGGAGGAAAGGCATGCACCACCATGCCCAGCCTCCAACCCTTTTAAATACCTAGCATTCTTCCTACTGGTATTCAATATCTATTTTTAAATTATATATCCATCTTTAAGACACAATCTTTCCTAGTCAGAGCTATTCTGCTTCACCTTGTTACCAAGGCAGCTAAAATATACCCTTTTTAACTTCCTCCCTGTTTCATATCTCTCTTTCTTTTCTTTATGTTGACTAATATCAAGACTAAGTTTCTGGAGTTTTTCTCTACCTAAATTCACTACCATCCCTCTCATCTGGGCATTAAATGACATCTATAGCACCCTGGTATCTGATCCCACCTGATCTCAGAAGCTAAGTAGGGTCAACCTGTTTAGTCCTTTGATGGGAGAGAGCTTGGGAACACCAGGTGCTGCAGGCTAGAAAGAAGGAAAATCCACTTGGAAATCCACTCCTGAAACAATCTGCCATTGCAAACCCTATGAATAGCAGAGAAGCACTGACAGTAGTGTTTTACCTTTTGTACATAATGTCACTATGAGCCAGACACCGAATTGACGGGACCTAGCAACAACAGCATTGTTAGTGAAGTTAGGGCAAAAGTCCTGGCCCCAGGGAGCCCAAACAGAATAGGCTTGGCCCCTTGTCCCAGAAAACCAATCAGAGAGTTGAGCAGCAGTGAAGTCAGGAGAGGAGCTCTATTCTCAGCATGGCCACACTGGGAATGACAGAGGTCCTAGGGCCGACCATCTGTCTTCAAAATACCTACAGCAGCCTCAGTGTTACACAGGAAAAGGAAACAAAGCCAGAGATTGTGGGTGGCCAATATTAGCATTCCAGGTCATCCTCATCCCCTACCGTGATCTGGTTTACCTTGGGCCATTATCTCAGGACCTGATCAGCCATACAGAGTTTTTGTTGGTGCCAAGAAGGTTGCTGTTGATTGGTTCTGATCTTTCTTTCATCTGAAGATGTTCATCAATCAAGTCTTCATTCCTCAGTTCCAAGGAAACTACAAGAGAGAATAACTAAGAGAAAGGGCCAATCAGAGAGATCAAGATGCAGTTTGTTATGTCTTCAGATATAGGGCAATGAGTGGAGACCTATAGCTGACACTCCAGGGCTCTGGAACATGAACAGCATTTGAAAATCTGTTGATCATGATGTGAACAAATGGCAGATGAAGGCAGAGAAGCCAAGCTTTTGTCCTGCTTTTAGTTACATATCGGACATCTGTAGGCCCAAGTAAGGAGTTAATACCTTTTGCAAAAGCAGCCGCTGTCATGGTACGGGGTCAGTTTTAAGTTTTGAAAATGTTCCATTATTGTGTAAGATGTTAACATCAAGGAAAGTTAGGGAAAGAGTGTTTGGGAACTTTCTTACTATCTTTGCAACTCTCCTAAGATCATTTTGAAATCAACAGTTTTTTGAGAAATCAGACTCTGACCACTTTCATCAATACAGTCTCACTATGGTACAAGCCACCATGCTCCTTCTTCTGAACTCATCATCTCTGAAGCCATTAGGGAAAGGCGTGACTAAACGCCAGCTCAGGGGACATAGGCACAGAGCGCTGTGCTTGGCCCAAATCCTGTTCATTTCTAAAAATGAATAGATAGCATTTCAAGAGATTTTATATTTAAAGAGGAGAGCTTTTTCAGCTTCTCTTGAACACTTGGAGGCTCTAGTAACATTGATCTCAAGTTCATGCTTGCCACGAACCTATTATAGCTAAATGGTAGCTTCTTCCTTCACATGGCAATGGCTTGTCTCCAAAGCTACAGTTTTCACCTGACCAGCTCTACTGTCCTGCCCTTCATCCATGGCCTGCAGGCATCTTCTTAAATTTCTTTCATTTATCTTTCAGTAACCCATGCTTTAACTGAAAGGTGGAACAAAGAAGGGAAGAAATACTTCAGAAATGAATAGTTTAGGTTTCAGGTCTACAGTTAGTCTTTTAAGCTATGTCTTTTAAGACATATAGATGATCTTGTTTAAAGGAAAACAATAAAAATGAGCCTGTATCTAAATTTTCTATAACCTTATAATTTCCAGAAACTTAAAACAAATATCTTCATTAAGCTAAAAGACTAGTTGTTTAGTTTTCAATATGCTCATTTTTTAAGAGAAAGGGAAATTTAAGCTAACCATAAAGTCACTATCTTCTCTTAGAATGGAAAAAATACCTAGAAATGTCATTTCTTTTTCTAAAGCTTCAACAGATGAAAGGAAGTCAGTAACACTTGCTTTACTTGTATTAACTTTTTATCTAAAAACCCACAAGTTCTGCATAGTGGTGATCTTAGATCAGAAAAGCATATCTTATGTTGGTTTCTCTGCCTTTACTTGCTCCGATTTCTTTTCAAGTGGCAGCTGTCTTGGATTTGCTCTTGCATATATCTCTTAACTTAATGCTAAGTGAAATCAGATGAGGAAATGGAATCATGTCATTGTAAAAATATCTCAAAGCCAACATTGTCTTAAACCTTGTTATAGACCCTACTCTGATTTTCTATAGTCTGACTGAAAGCAAAGAATTTTACCATCCTATACATTTTTGCTTTCCTTTATTTTCCTTAATAGGGTCTTATATATCTAGAAATATGTAATTCTAACAGCAACCAGAAATAATATCAATACTTATAAATCTTTTTCTTAAGAATAGATTTTAAATAGAATATTTTAGCCTTATTGAATATAATGTAGACTTAAGATTATAAATGGGCTGGGGTTTAGCTCAGTAGAGTACCATGCTGCACTCTGAGGACTTGAGTTCAATCCCCAGCACCATAACAACAGGAGAAGGACCTGAAATCCACTCCCGAAGCAATCAGCCATTGAAAACTCTATGAGAGTTGCTATGAGTTGGACCCTACTCCACGGCACCTAACCATAACAGCAAGATTGTAGACAGACATATTCTGTTTTATCAGGCAATGTTCTTTAAATAAAAATTAATGGATTTCAAAAGGAGGGAATGGCCCTCTATTTGTGCATGCAGTTGTAACAATTCTGTTTTCTTACTTGGTTGCATATCTCTGATCTGTGCCACCTTGGCCCCAAATGCATGTGAGTTTGTGACTCCTCAATTATCAAGGAAACTACTAACTTGGTGTTCATCACAACTAATTAGAATCTGATTCCAAAAGAGAATGAAAACTATTCTATAGTGTTTGTTTCTAAAAGAAATTCATGGATCTCAAGAAAAATCTGGTGTCAAGTGCCTTGTTGATACATGGCCAAGCTGAGATGATACTTCAGGAAAAGTCAGGTGATGTCCCAGAGTCAGTGACCCTCCAACTAGAGCACCAGAAGCACCTGGAATATTTGCTAAACAAATGTCTGGACCACCACAAGAACTTCTAGTTCAGTAACCTAGAGTCCAGGTGGGTGCACTGCTCACACGCTCCCAGGTAATGCTGATGATTCTTGACCAGGGACAAAACTTTGAGAACCAGTGAAGAAATACCCAGGAACTTGAAAGAGTTGTTGTTAAAAAGAAAGAGAATTTCTTTGTCAAATTGCTTTTTTCAGTACCCAAGGCATACCCACACAGACTTTATTTTCTTAACAAATGCTTTAAAGTCCTTTAGATTGACCTTAATGGAAACAAAGTGTCAATAATGGGTTTCTAGAAAGCCATAAATGGAATTTGGGGTGATGTGGGACAGGGCTTAGAGACCTCATCCCAGTGGGCAGGCTTTATAGACAGAGTACAGCGACTTTACAGACTCTGGTATCTGTGAGATCACACTGGATGGTTGTGTGGTTTGGGACACTTATTTACAAAAATAATTCATAATTCATAGATCTCTAGTCTGGGTTGGGGAAAGAAAAAAAAGAAAAGAAAGGAAAACATTTTGACCAACTTGCTAGTTAAAAAAAATTTTAATCCCACCTTTGTTAGGATCTTTTATCAAATGGTGGGTCAGACATGGGGGAAGGGAAAGCACCATATATAGCTTTGTCAAAAATCAGTCTAATGAACTGAACCATGAGGAAGAGTATGGAGCTTTTGTGTTTTCATCATTTTTCAAGCCCTTCTTCTCTAAACCATCACCAACTCAAATGCCGTCTACCCCAAAGGCCAAGGAATTATGCTAGGTTTTCCAGGGGTGAGTATTGAGTTGGCCTTTTCCATTGCTGTTTTTTTCACAAGCTGGGGTAAGGACTTCTCCTAAAAAAAAGAAAAAGAAAAGAAAAGAAAAGAAAGTCCAATTGATAGCTAGTAAGCAATATTATTTCAGGTGATGAGCTTCAAATGCTCCTCAGTAGCTAAATTTCTTAATGTGACACCAAAGAAAACACAAATATGGTTTGAAAATGCACCTCTGAGCTCTGCTCAACCCTTGACCCTGGCTCTGCGTTCCTTGTGATGATGCATCACGGGGCCTTGCTTTCTGCCTTGACTCTACTTTGCCTCTGTTACCTGACATGTTTACACACCACACCACTTTTCTTTCTCAAAAATTCTCCTTGTCGCTGTCTGTGGCAATAAAATTACCAAGATTAACAAGCTGCTGCTGCTACTGCTGTTGCTGTTGTTTTAAAATTTCTTTGGATTCTGGGATGAGAGTCACCACTGAAGTATCCACTGATTTATTTTCTCTCTTTTGTCTAACACACATTTGTTTAGATGTGGATCTTATAGGACTAATTTTCTGAGAGTTCCTGCATCACACCTAAACCCAAGACCGTCAGCAAAGTCTCTAAACTTGAAGTATTTCAAAATCATAACTTTCTCGTTGCATGCATTAGACACCCATCCATCAGACTCAGAGCCTTCACATAATCCTCCCTGTATGCCCACCTTCAGTAGCTTTCCAATCAAGAAGAATAGGAAAATAAATGTCACCCCCAGCCTTAGAAGGAGAACCATAGGAAGAGAAGAGAGGAGAGGGGAAGAAATAAAGCTACTAAGTACCTCACATGAGGCAGTTGTCCTAAGTGCATTAACTACATGAAGATATAGCCTAACCTGGTACAAAATCATCAACTAATAAATGTGGCACATCATAAATAAAATCTAAATTATTTCCTGCAAGAGCACAATGCTCTCTCCTTTCTGTTGGGCTTCAATACACGTCACTGTGAGATAGCACTTGTAATCACAGAAGACCACGATATCCCATAGTGATTAGTGGAGCCATGGATCTCCAGCCTCAAAGGGAAACTGCGTGGGTTCAAATTCCAGCACTAAAAACAGCAGAACTGAAGCATGATACTTAACCTCCCTGAAACTCAATTTCTTCATGTTTAAACAGAAAAAAAAAAACCATAGCTAGTTAAGAGAGCCATCATAAAAATTAAATGAGAGAGCTCATGTAAAACACTTAGAGCAGCACCTGGCACATGCTCCAGAGCCCTGGGACAGGCATTCAAGATGTGTGGGGGTGAGCAGCTGTGTGAGGTTTGGCAGGCCAGCTTCCCTAAGTCTCATTTCCCACACCTGAGTGTACCTACCTGTCCTAAGACTCAAGTGAGAAAATGCACAGGTGCTCCTTGGCTTATGATGAGGTTATGTCCCTACACACCCATCATAAACTGAAAATATGGTGGATTGGTCATGCTCATAATACACCTAACCTTCTGAGCATCATAGTATGTCGTAGAGTTCATATTATTCACCCTCATGACCATGTGGCTTGCTGGGAGCTGCTCTTTGTGGCTGCCACCTGCATTATGAAAGTTTCACACCACATATGCTAGCCCAAGAGAAGAAAAGAATTCAAAGCACTGTCTCTACTGAGTGCACATAACTTTCCCACCATCATGAAATCTAATAACCTAAGTCCAGCCATCATCAGTCAGAGATTTTCTGTGTAAGGAAACATTTTACAACTGAAACACATAAGCTATTTTGTGAATGCAGCAGTATGTCAGCATTTGCCCACAATCCACTCTTGAAGGTTGGTCGAGTGCCAATCAGTTCAAATAGTAAGCACTTTTGCCCCCCATAAGAAATAATGTACATGTATTTATTGGTTTCAGCATTATAATGAATGGCTATTTCAGACACACATATGCAACACATTCTTTTTAAAATTCTATTGTTTCTACTATTTTTGTCTTTCACTTTTAGTGCTAGGAAGTCTCTTGGGTACTAGAGGAACATAATATATATATATATATATATATATATATATATATATATATATGTAAATATATGTTTAAAAAACCCCACGGAATCATGAACACAGCACCAGGATACATCTTTACTGCTTGAAATCAACATGTAAAATGATGCTTGCCCCTTTATTTCACCTGGAAGCATCGCAGGTAACCATGGCATCTCACACAGGTTATAGCATGGTTATTGCATGCCAAGCAAGTGCTAGAGCACCAAACCAGAATTCTCTTCAAAATATAGATCTGAAGGGGGGAAGCATACAAGAGGGTAAGGGGGCACCTATATGAATAAAGTACATCAAAATGAATATAAGGAAATGCCACAATGAAAAGCATGTCAGAATGAATCACATTAAGGTGTACATTAAAATTTTCCAATAAAAAATTAACTCTCCCTCCCCCCAAAAAATATATATTGGTCTGAAATATTAGAACATGGAGCAGGTTGAGCACCAAGGTACCACTGTACACTGAAGTCATTTTGGATTAATACCCACTGGAGAGCCAGCAGCGGTTACTTGTGAATAAGAGAGGTGAGTTGGAGATGGGTGACAGACATTTGAGCTTTCTCCTCCCTTCTGCCTTGTCTGAGATGTTCAGGGAGAAGCGGTTGATTTATTACACACACATATTTTAATGATAGAGTCCTCTTCATATGTCACTGTTCTTAGTGAGATCTGTGCAAGAATCTAAAAACTTTGAGATCTAGAGATTATAGTTTTACTTCTAAGCATCTGGATATATCTCTCTGTAAGTACATGCAACTTGAAAACTCTCAACTCACTGCCCATACCTGCAGATGTAAGGAAAGGTTTAAAGCTCTTTGTTCTTTTGCTACTTGAAGGAATCTCACTTTGAGCTGGTACTTAAAAGCTAGAAGGAGGTGTTTGCATTAATATGAGTTTGGGGAAAGGAGGTAAAATATGTCAGTTCCAAAAAGGGTTCTTATCTGGGACAGAATGTGAAAACTGGCTTAAAGCTAGAAAGAAGAGCTGGCTGGTGAGATATAACAGGTTCAGAACCTTAAATTCTATGATGCAGGGACCCCTTTGTGTCAAGGGACTGACAGAAACCTAAGAACTTAACAACATGGCATAGGAAGATCTGAAATAGTAGAAAAACAGAAGGAGGTTAGAAAAGAAAGACAATGGAGATCTTGCTGCAGGATCTGACTGTGAAGACCAAGATCACAAAAATATTGTCCAGAAGAAAAAAAGTGGACTTGGCAATTCTTTATGTACAGATGGAAGGTTTCTTCCTATGAAATTTGGTGGTTCTCATGGTATAATTGAAAATGAAACAAAAACTTGTAATTTGGTGACCATACACTATCATTGAAAAACAATTTGTAGTTGGAAGTCATAGATACATGTCCTGGTTGTACCAATTATTTTTATTGGAAATTTTTAATATACAACTTCATGTGATTCATCTGACATGCATTTCACTGTGACATTTCCATACATGCATTTTGTTGGATTGTGCCAATTATTAACAATATAATTATGAGTGTGTCTCAATACCTGTGTACTCCAGTTTCCTTATGCTCAGCCTGGAGATGATGGTAACATCTGCTTCACAGAATTGTTGAGTGGAATAAACGAGGATATATGTTGGGCATAATTAGGAAAATGGTGATAATAAGAAGAACTAAAATAATCTTTTATATTACTTGAGACTTAACAAGTGCTAGACAGTGTGCTAAGAGATTCCTGTGTTTGTATCTCATGAGATTGTTGTGTTAAAGATAGTGTTCAGGCATTTGCTCATTTATTCACTTTACATATATCTACTGACCATCATCCTCTCGTGCATAGCGAATCCCACATTGTAAACACATCCTACATCAAGAGAGGTTACAATCTAACAGTGGGATGCAGAGGAGAAGGGTCAGACTTAGGAGGGACAAAGAACCCCAGTTTCTGCATCTCTGTGCATTCAGAGGAATGTGTGGTCAGAGCAGGCTCCCCAGGATGCTACCTGAAAACTGAATCCCAGAGTAGAGCGCTTCACAGTGTCAATCAGCCCGCTGGCTGTGAAACCTGCTTGGTGGGCTGATGGTAGCATTCTGTTCTAAATGACCACTTTACCCCACTTCTATGCTCAGAGGACTTGCAGAATCCAGGTGTGTTGCTTGGGCAGAAACATGATCTAAATTGTTCTCAGCATTTGGGACACTTTCAGAAGGGTAAATAAACTCAAGACTGCTTGCAAATCCTGCAGAGCATCCAAGGAGAATTCTTCTTTGTCAAGGGAGAAGCCAAGCATGACACCTTTGATGCCATGATTCTAACTTCTGTATCTCAGGTGCCCACTGAGTCTGTCTGGCCCTGCCCTGGATGTATGTCTAGGTTCTCAGGAGAGGATAGGCAGGAAATAAAAATGGAAAGAACTGTTAGTTAAAGTCTAAGACACACCATGGTACAGGAAACACAGCTTTATAGCTCCACACACAGAACCCCGACCATAGACTGCCATACAGATCAAATGAGGGTGGCAATGACAGATAGGGAGCCATCGATAGTGCCCGGAAGAAACCACTGGATCCTGTAGATGAGTAGTAGTGACTACAGGGAGCACATTGGACAGATGATAGAGAGATAGAGAGGTAGATAGATAGATATCCACATGGAGCCTACTATGGCTTGAATGTCCCCTTCAAAATTCATTTTGAAATGTAATTGCCACTGTGATGGTATTAGGAGGCAAGATCTTTAAGGGGTGATAAGATAGATAATGAGAGCTCTACCCCCGTGAATGGATTAATTCCAGTACTGTAAAAGTGGGTTAGTTATCACGAGAATGGCTTTCTTATCAAAGTGAGCTCTCTCTCACAGAGGTTTTCTTGCTCTTTCCCTCTTTCTCCTTCATCACACGATGCCTTCTGCTATGCTATAGTGCAGCAAGAAGGCTCTCCCTCGGTGAGACTCGTCCATTTTGGACTTCACAGCCTATAGAACCAAACTTCTATTGCTTATAATTTACCCAGCCTGTGATATTCTGTTATAGCAGCTCAACACAGCCAAAAACAGGCCCCTCTTGGGTTCGTCTTCCGCAAAGGGGGAAAAAGCCAAGGGAGCTGGAATTACTATTGTTAAAGGAATCCCATTGCTCATCCCAAGTGACTGAGACCGTGAGAATAAGAAGCAAAATGAGAGAGAACAATAAAAAGACAAGAGCAGAAAACAAAGAAGAAAACAGGACTGAAAGAAGCTGGTCATGCACTTGAAGAGGTGATGCCACCATTATTGTCAACAGGCTCAAAAGCAAGTTTTTACCTTTAAAAAGATAAACGAAGAATAGACTCAATATCTACAACATTCTGATGAAATTGCTATGTTTATTAGAGTAAGGTACTGAGTTTTCTAAGGCAAAATGCTTCCCACCCCAAAATGATAGAGATGAGAGAAAATACATAAGGTAGAGTTTAGAGATTTTTTTTAACACATCAGTATGCAAACCACTAAAAAATCCTATTTCCACTTACTCACTATTTCTGAGCCAATTTTACAGAGCAAGTAATCTATAACAACTCCAAGTAGTTTCTCCATGGCCCTGCTTTATTCAGCATCAGAATTCCAATCAATAGCCTATCTCCTCTATTATTCATGAGCATCGCTCCAAAAAAGAACTTTTCAGATACATATCTGTGTCACCTGGAATTTTGAATTTATAAGGGCCTGTCTGCCCAGTCCAAGAAAATGTCTGAAAATGGCCTAAAAACCTAGGATAATGACCAAAGCTCTAAACCCTGAAATACTTCTTCCTTTCAATGAAAACCACAGATCTGTGCCGGTTTAAGATTGGTTCAGATGACTTGTAAGAAATTACATACCACCTCACTTTTGCAAAATGAATCGTTTTCAAAGAGTGGAATAAAAATAAAATATCCATCCTTCTCACTTCCTGCGAAGTTACCAACTCAAGATATTATTATACTGTTTTGATATTCTTTCCTCTAACATAGTCTTAGACTAATGTATATTTATGTTTTAGGTAGAACTTATCATCCAAATAGAAAAGAAAGAAAAAGAGAGTAGTAATGTTTGAAAACCTGCAATTAGCAAAAATAAATAGAAAATAATTCACTTGCAAAATAAAAGTGAAATTGAGACTTATTTTGTCACAGACCTATAGATGATTTTACTTGAACGTGTTGCTTCTATTTGTGCATAGGGTCTCCACTCTAGAAATCTGTCCTCCAGGGAATTTTCAGCTCTACCTGGCTTAGAATCTCATGAGGAATTTCATTAAGCATTTCAAAATTCATTGACACATATCTCTTTCCCCAGGCACAGAGAGAAATAAAAAGCTTTCTTCAGGAGATTTTTATATTTTCTTTTCTAATGTAGGATATAGAGGAAATAACCTTCCTGAGCTCTAACATCTAGTGTATGCTGCGGGGAGGGGAGAGGTATTGTGGGAGTGCCTGGTTATCAATGCAATCCAAATGTTTTAAGGAGTCGCTAACTCATTATAATCATCTTCTCAAATACTTACATCTATACTCTAACACAATGTTAGCTAAAAATTTTAGAAATTTAAAACACAGGATTTTATGCATTGTGAGACCTATATACAATTACCTATCTGAATCTATTGTTTGAAGATCACCAATCACTTCTTTGAAAATTCCAATTCAGCTTAAGTTGGCCCAACGGCATCTTTAACATTTAAAGTTAGAATGTTAACATTGTGTATTCAACAGTATTGTAAGGGGAAAATGAATTAATCACCCATCTGATTATATTTCTTACCTGCCTCTTGTGAGCCACATCCTATGAGTCAAGAAGATGAGAAATGTATTTATACATGAAGAGTTAAAATTTACTGGGGAAAATAAGACTCACATTTATGAAGACATTAGTGACAAAATAAAATACTCTGTGTCATTATACTTCACGTAATTATAAAATAGGATTGCAGCCATACCACTGTGACTTCCCATCCTGTTAGATCTTGGAAGCTAAGCAGGGTCGGGGCTGGCTAGTACAAATGGGAGACCGCCTGGGAACACTAGGGACTGTAGGCTTGGGAGAAGGACTCGGCAACCCACTCCCAAAATACAATCACCCATTGAAAACCCTATGAATAGCAGAGAAGCACTCACTGTTTTGCCTGCTGTATGTAAGGTCACTATGAGTCAGACACCGACTCAATGACACCTAACAATTATAAAATATAGCTTAATATCACACAGCATAATGAAGTGTTAAGTTCTTACAGAGATAAAGAAGTGGTTGAGCCTGACCAATAAAAGTTTGCACGCATCAGTGTCTATACGAGGTGTGTTCACAGAGTCCGGTGGATGTTTAAATTTTTAAAAAATGTATTATACACAGTAAGAGATCCATTGCCATTAATCCCCCCTCAAAATACTCCCTCTGTCTTCAAGTCCACCTATGCCATTTCTCTTGCCACTCTCGGAAGCAATCTGGAAATCTTTCATGAATGTTTACTTTCATTCTCCATCATGACAACACCCTATGTCACCCATTATTTCTGGTATGTTGTTGTTGTTAGGTGCCATCAAGTCAGTATGCGACTCATAGCGACCCTCACAGGGTTTTCAACAGCTGACTGTTTCAGGATTGCCTTGGAAGTGGATTACCAGGCCCTTCTCCCATTTTTGCAGTGCTGGGAATCAAACTTGGGACCTCAGAGACTGCAGCGCAGCGCTCTACCAACTGAGCTAAATCCCAACCCATTTCTGGTATAGCAGCTTCTATAAAATAAAAACATGATAGTGTGTCCTCATCCACCTTATTCACTGGATCTGACGTCATGTGACTTTGGCTCTTCCCCAAATTCAACATAAACATGAAAAGTAAATATTTTGAATTGATTCAGGACATCGAGGCAGCCACAACAGTGCAACTAAAGACCCTCACAAAAGAGGACTTCCAGCGCTGCTTCAGAATGTGGCAAGAGCAATGGGACAAGTATGTTCTAAGCTAGAGAGAATATCTTGAAGGGAGCTAATAGCAATGTGTCTGTTGCTGTAATAAACTGTTTTATTTAAACATTCATGGTATCTGAATCACAACTCACATGTAACTGGAGATAATGTCTACAAACATACATGTGCACACTACAAGAGTGTTTTCTTGACTTGTTCAAGAGGACTCCTTCAGACCTATTAAATGAAATCTCCAGGGAAAGAGCTTGTGAATTTGCATTTTTAAGAAATGACTCAGTTGATTCCAATCAGGCAGATTTACAAAACACTGCTGTCCTCAGAACAATCCCCTAAAAGTATAGTGAGAGATTAAATAACAACTCCAAGGATTCCTAAATTAAGGTAAAACCATCTGACTTCCAAAACGTTTATTCTTTTCTCTGTACTATACTGCCCTTTGTTCACTGAGAAAAGGATCAGGTTGAATGTGGAAACATGGAATTAAAATACTTAATATAGGAAAATTCACTTCTATTGCTGCTTACAAACAATGTTATAATTTTCAAAGTGCAAGGGAAAAGCATTCCAAACCCTTGAAATAAGAGAATAAGAAAATCTCTGTGAGAAGTAGAATGTAAGGATTCGTGGTGAAATTGAAGCTTGTGTTCTGGAGGAAAGCCGAGCATGCATTTGACCCACAAGTGAAATAATCTATGGCTTCAGAGAGCTAAAGAAAAGGACCAGTACATGAGGAGAAAATTATGGCAGGCTAAAGAGAGGGAAGTTATTCTGACAAGCAGAGGGCATAGGCTGCCAGATTCTTTTGTTTTCTAACCCTGCCTGTGTAACAAACTTTGAAGTGTCAGTAGAAAAGCTGACCGATAAACCTGAATAGGATCAGTAGAAACAAGTAACAAAAACACACAGTCTGTTATTATGGAAAACAGTAAGGAGGCTCTCAAAACTTCACAGTAAAACTACTGTATGATTCTGCAATTCCACTTGGGGGTATGTATCCAAAGGAAATGAAATCAGTTATGTCAATCATATATCTGCATTCCCATGTTTATTGCAGCACTATTCATAATAGTCGAGATACAGAGTCAATGCAAGTGCCCTATCAGTGGATGAATGGATGAGAAAATGTGGTACATATACAGAATGGAACACTATTCAGCCGTAAAAAGAAGGAAATACTGTCATTTTAAACAGCATGGGTGAACCTGGAAGACATTAAACTAAGTGAACAGAAAGACACTAAATCATCTCACTTAGATGGGGAGTCTAAAAAAGTTGAACTCATAGAGGCAAAGGAGCTATGGGTGGTGGGAAATTGGACAGATGTTGATCAAAAGATATGAAATTTCAGTTAGAGTGGAGAAATAGATTCAGGAGGTCTATTTACAGCGTGATGATTATAAGTAATAATAAGGTGTTATGCATTTGAAAATTGCTGAGGATAGTACATGTATGGAAATGTCATAATGAGACCCATTAAGTTGTACATTAAAAGTTGCCAATAAAAAGAAAGGAAATTCCTGAGAATAGATTTTAAATTTCCCACCGTGAAAAGCGGTAAGTGAGGTGATGGATATGTCCATTGGTTTGATTTAGTTATTCTACAACATATACATATATCAAGCCATATTGTACACCATAAGTACGTACACTATTTTTGTCAATTAAAAAGAATTTTTTAAATATGCTTTAAAAGGGAAACAAAAAAAAACTGATCTCTAGCTAGGTAGACAATTAAACTGGGCGTTCATGTCTTTAACACCAAATCAAACTAGAGCCAAGTAGCAAAGAAGGCTGAGGAATTCAGAATGTAGAAGTTGCTGCTTAACTTAGGGTGTCATTCCAATGGATTTTAAGAGGTCCACACACACCTTTAAATAGTGTCTACAATACTGTGTGAATGTATAGATTCCTGGCTAGTTTATAGCTCTCACATATTTCTCACAAAATCTATAACGCAGGTGGGTGGAGTGGCGCACATCTGTAATACTAGTGATTCAGGAGACAGGCAGGAGGATCATGAATTCAAGGCCAGAGGCAGCCTACTTGCCTTAGTGAGATCCTGACTCAAGATCAAATTTGTTTTAAAAAAGGGACTGGATGTGGAGCCTAGTGGTAGGGCACTTGTAAAGTATATGCGAGGCTTTGGTTCAATGAATCCATTGGGGGTCCAACCCTCAAGTACAGAAAAAAAACAAACTATAGCACAAAAAAAGTTCAAGTGAATGGGGAGAATATCATTGTAACTAACTCTGTAGATCGTTAACAAAAAAGATCGAGGGTCCTGAAGCTTGGCAGGCCTATCTGAGCATCAGACATTTCAGGAGGATTCAAATCAGGGTGTGCTTAGATGCAGATTACCCAGTGGGGACAAGCCCTAACACATAGCATTCATCTCTGTAGGGCACATTTTCCACCGTGGCCAATTTCCACCTACCAGTGAGGCACTGGCAAACTCACACAGTTCCTGCCCATGTCAGTGAGCAGCTTTCACAAACCTGTAGGCGTTACCTCCAGCAGACCTCTGATTCAAAGTGAGTTGGTTCTTCTCAGGTTTGGAAAAAACTAAAATCAGATCGAGTCGTTAATGAAAATAGTTGAGCCTGATTTGGTAAGCATTTTCCTCTTACATTTTGTCAGTATTGCTGTAAATAGAATATTATTAGGGAAACTGTGAAATGTTTTACCCAGGTTGAAAGGTAAGAGTCATTGAAGAAAGCACCAATACTCTCTAACTTTTTGATAAGGAAATTAATGACTGTATGAAAATTAATTGAATGGAGGAGAGTGCTAGGGGAAGAAATTTGGCCCTTTCTAGAGCTGTGGCTCTGATCCTGGGCCAGCAGCATCAGCATCTCGTGACACCTTATTAAGAACTAAGTTCTCAGGGCTCTACCCCAGATCTGAATCAGACACTTTGAGACTAGCACCACGCTATCTGTGTTTTCAGTTCAATCTGTGGTGTGCACAGACGTCTGAGAACAGTTTCCTAATGCAGTGGTTCTCAAATTTCAGCATGTCTAAGAATCCCTGGAGGAATTTGTTAATGTGCAGAAACCTGGCCCTGCTACACATCTGTTGAATTAGAATTTTTAGGGATGAGATTCAGGAGTAGAGCTATGTTTTATGTTATGATATGTTATGTTATGCTTTGAATCTAAATATTCTCCAAAGATCATGTGTTGTAAGTGTTTAAATGTTTGGTCCCAAGCTGATGGTGTTGTTTGTGGAGGCTAGGAGAGCTTTGGGAGGTGGGATGAGCTCTCTGGTGGCAGGCTTTTGGAAGTTTTCCCAAGAGCCCCAATTCTAATTGCTCTCTGCTGCTGATTTGCCATGCTGTAAGGTTCTCTACCATGGACACGCCCAGGCCTGCCCTGCCACCACGCCTTGCTGCCTGTATGAACAAAGATCCTCTAACTGTAAGCCTCCCCTCAACAAATATTTCCTGCCATAAGTTTGCTTTGGTTGGTTTCTCTGCTACAGCAATGATGAACTGACTAATACATATTATTTTATTGTAATTTATTTAATTGTATTAGTTGTATTTCATAACACAGACCCATTAGAGGGAAAAAGTCATAAAATTATTGAAGCATTAACAAAAGTAGATCAAAGAATGTAGTAAGTCCTCATGCATTCATAACTCAGTTTATGCAAATATTAACACTTTGCTTGTCTTATTCATATCCTCCACTTTATGGTTTAGTTCATTTTCTAAGGGGTGGTTGTTGTTGTTAGGTGTGATTGAGTCAGATTCAACTCATAGCGACCCTATATATAACACAATGAAACACTCCCCAACACAGTGCCATACCCAGCACTATCATCAGTGCTTCTCAGCTATTCATAGGTTTTTTGATGACAGATTGTTCCAGGAGTGGATTGCCAGGTCCTTCTCCCTAGCCTGCAGCACCTGATATTCCCAGACCGTCTCCCATCCAAGGACTAACCAGGACAACCCTGCCTAGCTCCCAAGGTCAGGCAGGAACAGATGCCAGGGTGCTGTGGCTGTAGACTTCTATGGTAGGTTAAAGTAATTCCTATCCTCTCACCAGAAGGTATATCAGTATGTATCTCTAACAGATAGGAGTCTTTTCTTTTCTATTGCCAATTGCCATTATTATAATGCACAAAATTAATAACTGCTTATCACAGAAATACAAAAATATGTCTTTTGTGGCCGATCCATGCATTGCATTTGTTTGCTATCCTCATATTCTTGAATAGTTTCTTCTTCTCCACTCCATTTCTTCATGGTAGTTATTTGTTGGAAAAACTGTGTCATATGTTTTTTACAGTCTGCAGACATAACACCCCAGCATCCAATCCTGCCTGATCTCAGAAGCTAAGCAGGATCAGCCTGGTTTGTCATTGGATGGGAGACCGCCTGGGAATACCAGGTGTTACAGGCTAGGGAGAAGGACCGGAAAACCCACTCTCAAAATAATCCACCATTGAAAAACCTACAAATAGCAGAGAAGCACTGACAATAGTACTGGGCCTGGCACAGTGTCAGAAAGTGTTTCTTTCTGTTGTGCATAGGGTCACTATGAGTTGGCCCCTACTCAATAACACCTAACAACAACAATAACAATGTTTTGTATGGCTTTTCACATGCTGGACTTGGCCTAGGAGATTGGTCCCAGAACCTTCTTTCACTTTAGTACAGTGTTTTGACAAGAATTCTTGCCAGGTGGTCCTGTGTGCTTTCTGCTGCCTTATAAAAAGGCACACAATGCGTAGAAGTAATATTTTGGGGGCTGTTCAATCAATCAGAGAGTGTCATCCTGCTGATCTATCCAGTGAAAAACTAACTGCAAGTCACATTGTGCATTTCCTGCCCCAAACTAGGGCAGGGATTCTGACTCCTGTGAGTAGAAACTGGTAGGTAGGAGTATAGTAAGTACAAGGATATTCATCCTTACAAGGCAAATCCAGTGGGCAAAGCTAGGATATACATCTATTTTTTAAAAGGAAGGAAGAAAGAAATTATTGTTGTTAGGGGCCATAGAGTCAGTATACTACTCATAGAGCCCCTATGTAAAACAGACAAAACACTATTGTCGTGTTTCTCTGTTATTCATAGGGTTTTCAATGGTTGATTGCTTTTTGGGAGTGGGTTGTCAGGTCCTTCTCCCAAGCTTACAGCATTTGGTGTTCCCAGGTGGTTTCCCATCCAAGTACTAACCAGTCCTGACTCTGCTTAGTTTCCAAGATCTGATGGGATCAGATGCCACAGTGGTACAGCTGCTGGCCAAAGAACTAAATAGTGAGTTCAAACTAATGTCTGCTATTTAGTTTTAATATCACCAGGCATTACTTTGACACTTATGCTGATGGCCTAACTTTCTTTTTCCCAATAATCTTATTTTTTTAGCATACAACTTAATAGGTTTCATTATGACATTTCCATATATGCATATCATTGCACAGTGCTTCTGCTCACCTCCCTCATGACCCCATTCCCCATCCCTGCCCTCTTCACCAATGGTGCTCCTTCTAATTGCATGTTTTGTTTGTATGTATATCTATCTCTCTATCTACCTATCTATCTATCAATCATCTATCTATCCAGATTTTACCTTAAATGCAAAATATGTGATATTTCCTTTCCTTTCTCCCATTACCCTTTCTTCTTGCTCCCTCCCCCTTCTCTTTAGTCAGTTATCTTTCACTACATGAGTCTCTTCTGCCTTCATGACGTATATATTTCAATACTGAATATATACTGAAATCTAACATCCACATATGAGAGAAAAAATATGTGATATTTGTCTTTCTGGGTCTGGCTTATTTTGCTTAAAATGATTCTCTCTAGTTCCATCGACTTTCCAGCAAAAGCCATAATTTTTCCCTTCCTTATGGCTAAATATAACTCCATGATGGATATATACTACAATTCCCTTATCTACTCATCAGTCGATGGACACCTGCATTGATTCCATATCTTGGAAACTGTGAATAGTGCCCCTATAAATGTGGATGAGTGGGTATCTCTATGGTATTGACTTCTATACCATCAAGTATATAGCCAGGAGTGGTATTTCTAGGTCCTATGGTAGGTCTATTTTTAGGAATCTCCATACAGGTTTCCATAGTGGCTGCACAAACCTGTATTCCCACCAGCAGTGTAGTAGTGTTCCTTTCTTCCCACAGCCTCACCAGCACTTAGTGAGATCCTGACTCGAAACAAAATATGGAAAATGGCTGAGGGTGCAGCCCAGGGGTAGACCACTTGCAAAGTATGTGTGAGGCACTGGATTCAATCCTCAAGTGCCACAAAAAATAAATAAATAAAAATAAAATAAAGTAAAATTAAATTTAAAAATTTAAAGTATAAATAAATAAAATTTAGAAACTTTAAAACTTTTATAAACTAAAAATTAAAATTTTAAAATTAAATTAATTTTTAAAATATTTCTTTAAAGCCACTTGAAGGATTTCTTTTATCTTTAGAATTATGCCCACAACTTGATATGCTATTATATTTGCATTCATTTGTTTAAAATTTGGAGGAATTATGTTTTTCTTTTTAATTTATAAAGCATTCACAATTCTAAAAATGGAAAACTATTAAGCAAGATACATTCAGAGATATCCAGCCTCCTTTTGTCTCCTCTGTTTCACTATTTTAATATAAGAATATCGGTATAGCCATACCTTTTCTTACATAAATGGTGGCATATATTGTTGTATATCTGAGTTTTTCAATTAACGCTTTGTCCTGGGAATCACATCATATCGGTATACAGAAACCCTCTACATTCCTTTTTATAATGGCAAAGTACTACATTATGTAGACATACCACAATTTATTCAATCAGTCCCATATTAATGTATGTTTAGCTTGTTTCCAGGTTTTCACTACAACAAATTACACCTGAATAAGTCTTGTGTGTACACTGTTTTGTATTTTTGCCAGTGTATCTGTGCAAATTCCCAACAAAAAAACTTTGTGTTTTTGAGTTTGCTCAGACAGTGTATAGAGTGGTTATTTCCCCACAACCTTGCCAACACGTATGTTATAAAATTTCTTTAATTTTTACATCTGATAAGTAAGCAATAGTAGTTTCTCAGTGTAGTTTTAATTACACTTTTCATTATAAACAAGAGGTTACGAGCCACGTTTATTTACATTTTGTTTTCTGTGTATTGTCTGTTCTCCCTAGAGCATTTTTCTGTAGTTCTTTGGAGGAGGGAGCAAAACATATTATGATGTAATTAAATTTATCATACTTTTCCCAATTATTTGGTATTTTAGTCATAATTATAAACATGTTTCCTATTCTCTGGATGTGGAGAAATTCATTCACATTCTTTTAGAGCTCCTGAGGAGATTTTTATGCACCATGAACCTCCAGCTTACAATCCAAGCTTATAAAATGATGTCAAACACTGCAATTATTTAACATGAGACACATTTAATTATCAGTCATGTTCATGTTTTCCTTAATTCTTCTAAATGATGTCAATCTGAAGTCTTCTTGCCTGGATGACAAAATGCTCCATTAGTAAAACAGAAAAGATTATTTCTGGAACAATTTATGGTATAAATAAACACATTCAATTGTTAAAATCCTTACTTTTCTAAGAGAAGACAACATAGACCACTATGATGCAGCCCACAATCCAGCCAATCAGGAGAAGAATTGGGACCGTAAAGCGTGATAGTGTAAACTCCACTTAAAAATAAACAAAGAAAAACAGATTAGATAGGTCATTTTCGTATTAAATCTTCTGAATCAAAAGACTAAGAGGGAGAGATTTGGTAATATTAAGAAACAATACACACTCCGTTCATACCCATACACTATTGTTTTTTGTTTTCTTCAAAGAATGCCTGTGACTTAATTATAAGCCATGGATATTTGCAATAAAAGACTTAGTTTCAAACCATAAGTGGTCCTTTACAGTTATGTGACTTTGGGCAATTCATAAAATATTATGATATCTATCCCCTGGAATTGTTTCCATGGTCAAAAGATACAACAAGAGCAAAGCTTTGTAGACTCTAACCACTGTGTGTTTAGTGTATACAGAACACTTTCATGCATTTGTGCAATAACACATAGAGCAGCTGTTTACATAATAACAATCCAATATAACTCTGAGGTAATTCCTACTAAACTAAATTAATCATAACATAGAGAAATGTTTTAAATATTGTTCTTGGTCTCAATGCTGACTTTAATCTTAAATTTCACAAGAAAACAGAAAAAGTACTTTAATCATTCTCAACTGGAGAAAAGAGATTCTATTTCTTTAAATTTTTTCTCTATAACAATCAGCAATGAACTTTAAATCTATGGGTAGTAATAATGCAATACATACAGGGAACACTTCGGATGTACAATTCCTCCTGCACCTCTTATTTGCTCTACAAAAAGCAATATATGAAAATACCCTTCCTTAAAATTAACTGCGTCTCAACCATGTTCTTTTAAGTAAGCACGTGTGCACGCGCGCGCGCGCGCACACACACACACACACACACACACACACACACACACCAGTAAAGGATTCAGAATAGCACAGAAAGACATCCTATAGAATTGACATCCTTGTGTTTAAAAACTCAGATATATTCTTAATTGAAAAGCATAATTAGATCTTACGCCTTTAGCTGACAAAGAGAATGCATTTTCTTAGCAATTGTATTCCCATCACAATTCCCATCACTTTAAAATGTGAAGATGTTTTAAAATGCTGTTAAAATAAAGTCATCAGGAGATAAGACACTTCTAAAATTAGAAGATACTCTCACAAAAGCAAACTTTCTGAAGTTCAAATGAATTTTAATATTTCCCATTTCAACAAAATGTTTGAATCTCTCTCAGCTGACAGATGCAACAGGCTTTCCTTGCTTCTCCATCTCACTGTGACCTTGAACAAGACATTAATCACTAAATCAAAAAATCAGCCTGTTTACCTGCCATGTGCTATTGCTTTAAGGGTGAAGCCAACATTATGAGATGCCCTTCATGCTCATTTGGACAAAAGCCATTTTATGAATTACAGTGCCATTAAAGTGAAAGTACATAACAGTAAGTTTTTGAACTGTTCATATAAGTAACTTAGTATTTTTGTTAGTTTTGAAGAAATTGAAAATTAATATTGATATTACAGGTGAGCCTTTATAAATATTTTATGCAAGCATTTTTAATAAAATTTACATATTAAAGCTCTAAAAGTAAATATCTCAATATGTACTATCCTTTGTAAAATGATACAACTAGCTGTACATTTTAACACTCAACATATAACTGCATTAGTGTTCTTTTAACACTAATACTTTCAGGTTTATCACAATCTGTATCATTGTTTGGAAATAGGAATACAGGAGAGCCCAGAGTACTTCATACAGATCATTTACATTAACAGCACACATGAGGACAAAACTTCTCTTTAAACACAAAGGGTGATTTCTAAATGCTTCACTCTTTGTCCAGTTCTGAGCACAGCAAAGTGGCTTTAGCTGGAAGTATGCTCAAGGGCACTGCACTGTGTCACAAGACTGTGCAGGATGGAGACATGGTGCCACCCCTCTCTGGTGACCAGGGATAGAGACTAAACTTCACCATATCTATTTCCTTAGACTTACAATGGAGATGATGATAATACGCATATCTCACAAAGATGTTGTTGAGATTAAAAGCAAAAATTCCTAGAAGTATTCAAAAGCTGTTTCTTGGACATGGATATATTCACTCTATTTTGTCTGAATAGAGTTCATTATTTTATATAAATATGAAAAATGCTTAAAAACCAGGAAAAATGCTTATTAGATGTGGAGCATATTACAGATGACTGAGCCTGATAGTCTCATTTTGCAGTCAAAAGCAGGCTCATAGCAGTCCAAAGACTTCTCCAAACTCACATGGACACTTAGGAGTCCTGACACAGAACTCAACTGTCCTTCACTCTTGTTCAGCACTCACCCCACCACCAGTTCCTCCTATCTAGGGCAACACCGGAGAACAACTCACCTTATAACTCACCTTTCAAAAAAAAAGGCATGAACAAAATTAAGCTCTTGTTTTATCCTTTCACAAGTATTCATAACATATAGTCATGGTCCGTTAATTGCATATCTAATGCATTTTTTGAAGCCACACTAAAACATATGGCCAATGATCCTTTAGCAGAGGTACCACATTCTTCAGACAGAAAATGCCAAGAAACACAAGCCACCTGGAAGCCCTTTTTGCCAAAATGATCTGATGCCTTGAATCCTACCTTTTTCAGCCATCGCTCCTGCTGGTGAGTGGCTTAGTAGGGGCCACGCTCAGCTCTTCCTTATTGTCATCTAGAGTCTCTTTGAACTTTAAATAGACAGATATTTGAAGAGTGTGGCAGCTGCCCCTCTCGGGGTTGCCAATTGTCTGCAGGGTGATGTAAGTCATTGGAAAGAGCTCCCCTGTGTCTTCTTTATCCTTTTGTTCTGGAGGAAACAAGGACCTAAACAGTTAAGCAAGGCGAGTTTTCCTAATGCATAGATAGGCAGAGCTTTTCATTTGTTTAATATTTTCAGATGGCAAGAGGAAAATGTTCAGTGAACGGGGTATACAGAGGGAAAAAAATCACATTGAAGCTACAAGTTCTATCGAGGAGGGAGGTTAATACACAAGAAGGACAGGACCTTGGAGTTGTGAGCTCAAATTCCAACGCTGCTACTTCTGTAATGAAGGCCAAGTGCCTTAACCTGGGCATTGGCTTGTTTAATTTTAAAGTGAAAATGGCAATACTTAGTCAAGGGAACTCCATAAGGAAGAAATGGAAAAGCTATGTGAAATATAGACATCTCTTTATCCTATTATAGATGCAAAAGATAAAATACATTAAATGGCGCCCCTTCCTTCGAATCATTTGGAAAACAGAAAATATTCACATAAATGTACTAGAAACTAACCCCATAAGGAACACTGTGGCATCGACTAGAATTTTCAGAGAGCAGTCATAAGCTTGTTGCTTTTATTAACAATGTATAGAAATAAGACATTTCATTTTTCAAAGTCCAACCTGGTTTATGTAACGTAACCTAGACCACTCTCTAGATTCTTACTGGAATAGCTTTAATTTTTGCAGTCTGAACGCAAAAGTTTTGCAAACTGACCCGGTGACTAACTTCCCCCCAAATCTGACATGAGATGAAGAAGGTCTTTTTGTAAAAGACAGGTCATGTCCCATCAATCCATTTCTACAGAGCTTCAGAATCATGTTTCCTGACGAATCACATGCACCATCACTGCTTAAACCCATCAACGGCTGGGTGTGGTGGCTCACTCCTGTAATCCCACCACTCAGGAGGGTGAGGTAGGAGGATCCAGGGATTTCAAGGCCAGCCTGGTGTACATAGAGAGTGTCTCCACATTCTAATCCATAAATGTATTACTTCTTGTTGTTAGGTGCCGTCTAGTCGGTGTCCAACTCATAGCGACCCTTGCTACAACAGGTGAAACACTGTTGTTAGTGCTTCTCTGCTATTCATAAGGTTTTTGATGGCGGATTGGTTTTTGGGAGTGGGTTGCTGGGTCCTTCCCCCAAGCCTACAGCACTTGGTGTTCCCAGGCGGCCTCCCATCCAAGTACTAACCAGGCCTGACCCTGCTTAGCTTCCAAGATCTGACAGGATCTGTGGCAAGGATGGTAAAGCAACAGGCCTATTCATTTTATTGGATAGATAATAGTTATACATTTTATAGGGTGCAGGGTGATGTTTGGTATATTAGTACATTATATAATAATCAACTCAGAATTTGTAAATTATCTATCATTTCAAATATATATACATATATAGTTTCAAATGAACACTCACATAATCTCTTTATTAGTATCTTAATTGTACATATTTATGGGGTATAAAGTAATAATTCAGTTCATATATGCAGTATCCAATTATTAAAACCAGGTTGTTAACATTTTCAGCTCTCTAAACAATATATGCCTGCAGCAGTAGCCCTGTGGCCTGCGATCCTGTCAGATCTCGGAAGCTAAGCAGGGTCAGGCCTGGTTAGTACCTGGATGGGAGACCGCCTGGGAACACCAGAAGCTGTAGGCTTGGGAGAAGGACCTGGCAACCCCCTCCCAAAAATCAATCTGCCATTGAAAACCCTATAAACAGCAGAGAAGCACTGACAATAGTGTTTCCCCAGTTGTACAGAGGGTCGCTCTGAGTCAGATACTGACTTGATGGCACCTAACAACAACAACAAACAATATATGAAAACCTTTTGATTAGCATGTACCAATAATTGTAGACATTTATGAGGTATACTATAATCTTTTTCAATTACATACAGCATAGTGGGTGGGAGAAGGATGTGGCAATCCACTCCCAAGGCAATCCTGAAACAATCAGCCATTGAAAACCCTATGAGGGCTATGAGTCGGACTCGACTGTACAGCACCTAACAACAACATTACAGTGGGATTCGCTATGGGATTTTCATAGAATTACTGTCTGCATTTTGCACTTGTTCTTTCTGTCTTTACCCTGCTATGAGAGCACTCATGGAATCTTAATGGGGGAAACATTCACAAGAAATAGTGACATTGTCCCCTCTCCCCAAAAGCACAAATAAGCATATATACTAGGGAGAAATAATTTGCCCAAAATGGATAAAAGTAGATCATATAAAAATGGCTTCTACATTTTAAACATTATTTCCATTTCAATTATCTTAAGCTTTCTTCTTTGACATAAAATAGACTGTTATTAACATTGTTGCTATCAATTTGGCATTGGGGAGGGATTACTTTTATTATTCATCATTTATTTTTCTTACTCTTCTACTGAAGGGGGGGGGACTAATTCAATGAAAATGAATTGCCCAGACCTCAAAAAAGGGTTCAGTCTAGAATCTCATTTTTTTGGTAGCTCTTAAGTATTTTTTAAGTTTTATAATATTTATTCAGGAAAAAATGTTTTATTCATTGATAGAGTAGTTTCATTTTAAACTCATAAACCCAAGAGCCTGTATTTGACCATTTTATAATCTTCCCTTTAGGACATACTATTTAGACATATTTTCTATTCCTACTTTATTAATCTCTTAAAGGTTTAGTTCTTAAGTCTCTTATTCTCAAGGTGACATTAAATTCTTCTAGGATACATAAATTAAAAATTCAACTACTTGATTCTTTGTTCCAGATAAATCAGAACTCCTAACTTTTCAAATAATTTAATAACTACTCCTGGAATTATATTATATAAACCTGAACATGATAGATGCTCATAGATCTTTACTTGATCATGGGCTGACTGGCTGGAGGGCTAAGTGGGTGGGTAGATAGAAAAATAAATGCACAATAATGTACCTTAGTTTCTACTCTAAACAAAGATTTGCTTATTGCAATACTTAAGGAAGTAATAAGTAATAAGATAACTGTATGCTAACCTAGCCTGCAGCTGTACCACTGTGGCATCTGATCCTGTCAGATCTCGGAAGCTAAGCAGGACCTGGCCTGGTTAGTACTTGGATGGGAGACCACCTGGGAATACCAGGTGCTGTCGGCTTTGGAGAAGGACCTGGCAACCCATTCCCAAAAAACAATCAGCCATTGAAAACCCTATGAACAGCAGAGAAGCACTAATAATAGTGTTTCACCTGTTGTACATACGGTCGCTGTGAGTTGGACACCGACTTGACAGACCCTAACAACAATGCTATCCTTCTATACTTATGTATACAATACTTTACAGTCTATGGAATTACCAATAATATTTGAATGATCTATAGTTCAGGATATAATCAAAGGAAACAGAGTGAAATCAGCAAAAAAAAAAAAAAAAAAAAAAAAAAAAAAAAAAAAAAAAAAAAAAAAAAAAAAAAAAGGATAAAGAACCTCCAAAACTCTCTCTCTTCCATAAATACAAAAGAAAACGTGCTAAAATTTTCACAGTCAAGTTTTTCAGGACTCTCAAAAGTAAAGGAATGCTTACAGTAATTTGAGGGGAACATTTATGTAAGAAAAATACATGAATCTCAGTAAGACTAGCAATGTTCATGGTAGTTTAATTTGCCCTACCCCCATCTCTAGCTATGCAGTGGACATGAAAAACAACAACCCACAGTATCTCTGAAAACCAGCTGCCCAGCAGCCACCAGAGGGCCCAGAGTGGGGTAGAGCTCCTTTAAAGCCTCATTCTCACAAAATCATCATCATTTGACTTGCCCTGTGATTCTCTGAAAGATCACATTTGCAAGACTGTATTTGACTATACACAATTTAAGTAGCTTGAACATTACCCCACCCAGAGCATTTGCTGAAAAAAAAAAGAGAGAGAGAATAATTGTTTAACATCACAGCTACCAGGATAGTAAATTGGAGTGAACCATAGGCTAACTAAAAAGCTTAAAAGGAGAAAGTAGGTAACGAAATATTCATGTTGTTGTTAAGTACCATCAAGTCGGTCTGACTCATAGCAACACTATATACACAGGCAAAACACTATTGTCGGGCTTCTCTGCTATTTATAGGGTTTTCAATGGGGGATTGATTTTTGGAAATGGGTTGCCAGGTCCATTTCCCAAGAGATATTCATGTTGTTGTTGTTAGGTGCCGTCGAGTTGTATCCAACTCATAGTGACCCTTATAGGGTTTTCAATGACTGATTGTTTCGGGATTGCCTTGGAAGTGGATTGCCATATTCTTCTCCCATTTGTGAGGTGCTGGGAACAGAACTCGGGACCTCAGAGACTGCAGAGTGGCGCTCTATCAACTGAGCTAAATCCTAGCCCCAAGAGATATTCATAGAGGCTTTGAAAAGCTCTACATTTCTCTGGGAACATAGGAGGCCACATGCATATGCTCAGATGTTCACATGCCCCTGGCTGTGGGTGTGTAGAGGAAAGACCTGAAAATGCCTAAGCCTTCATCTGTGGCTGACCTTACAGCTCAAAGAGGAAAGTAAAGGGCAAGGCAGCATGAGAGTCAATCTGTAACACATTCACAGAGTCCATTGTCAAAGTCTAGGGAAACTCTGTTCTAAGGAAATTCTGCTCAATAAATAGCTGACAACTAAACCAACCAAGCAGAAAGTTCAACGACCACATGCAACAAAGAGCACAGACTGTACCCAATTGGTTCAGAAAGCCACTAAGCAACCAAACAAGAACAGCAACAACAGCACACCCTTGGGACAAAGGATAATCTGATTTCAAGAGTGCCAAATTGAATTATCCAAAATGTCCAGTTTTTAATAAAAAGTTATGGTACATGCAAAGAAACAAGAGTGCGGACCATATCCAGGGAGTAAGAAGTACTCAAAATTAAAGATGTTCCTCAAGTTATGATGGAGTTATATCCAGATAAACCCATTGCAAACTGAAAATCTTGTAAGTTACAAATGTATTTAATACATCTAACCTACTGACCAGGTGGGGCTTTAGCTTAGTTGGTAGAGCGCTGCTCCACACTTTCTGAGGATTGGGGTTCGATCCCCAGCACCACAAAAAATGGGAGAAGGATGTGGCAATCCACTCCCAAAAGCAATCCCAAAACAACCAGCCATTGAAAGCCCTATGAGAGTTGCTATGAGTTGGATCTGACTCAATGGCACCTAGCAACAACACAACAATCTATTGACTATCATAGCTTCACCTGGCCTACCTTAAATCGTACTACGGGAGCTTGTATGTTGCTGTGATGCTGAAAGTGTTTCTCTGCCATTCATGGGGGTTTTCAGTGGTGGATTGTTTGGGGTTTGTTTTGGAAGTGAGCTGCCAGGTCCTTCTCCCATTTTTGCAGTGCTGGGGATTGAATCCAGAGTCTCAGATCACACACAGCAAGCACTCTACCAATTGAGCTAGAGCCCAGCCCAATTACACATTAAAAGGGGGAATATTGATAACGCCAAAGAGCAGGGTGGCACATTCATGATAGATCTAATATAATTTTGATGAGTTGGGTGGGACTTTTCCCTTATTATAAACTTATGATGTCTGAGTTGTGTGGAGAAATTTGCATTCAAAGTCTCAAGGGATTTAATACATTGCAATAGAGTATATTGAGCAGGATTTATTCCAATCTGAGATGTCCAAATACAAAGTATATTGAGACTAATAAGTGTAAGAGGCAGCTACATATCACAGACTACCTGATCATCTGGTCTGAAGACTCTTCCTTGCATGACACAGAAAGGAAAGTATAACTCAAAGCAAAAGGCAGCACATTGTAGTGGAAGAAACTGGGACTTGAGATCCAGTTTGAATGCCAGCTCTGGTACTGGCTGTGTGACCTGAAGCAAGTCACCCAGGCTCTCTGAGTCTGCTTCTTCACTTGGAGAATGAGAGGAATAGCATATAGGGCTGTTGTATGAGAATTAGGAATAAATATATATCAAGTGCTCAGCACCAGCCCAACATATAGTAAATTCCTAAAGCATGGCATTTATTACCATTAAGCCACTATAAGCTGGAATACAGGGGAAGATGAAGCAGTCTCTACAAAGAACAAGATGTCTTCTAGTGCATGTTCCCACAATTATTCTGAGGGTCATCTTTGAAGGGCCGTATTTACTAATCCTCAGGCCAGGCCATGGGAGGTGAGGTGAGGTTGTAGGAGTCCGTTGTCCACCTCCCACTTAGTCCTAGACTCACTTTTGATTAGGGTTCGGCCCACATCTCTCCGTTGAAACAACTCATTTCTCAGATCACCAAAATCTAAAATCTCCTGTTTTCTGTGTTGCTAGAGTCAACAGAAATTTTTCAGCCCTGTTATTACTTAACCTCTTGACACTGCTGGATGCCATGGGTTTCTTTCTTCTTTTTGAAGTTCTCTTTTCTCTGGGTTTTATGATCAGAGTCTGCTGACTTCTTCCAATTTTGATTGTTTGTTCTTGGCCTCATCAATTTACCCTCAGCCTACAGCTGTAGCCTGTGGCATCCGATCCTGTCAGATCTCGGAAGCTAAGCAGGGTCGGGCCTGGTTAGTACCTGGATGGGAGACCGCCTGGGAACACCAGAAGCTGTAGGCTCGGGAGAAGGACCTGGCAACCCCCTTCCAAAAATCAGTCTGCCCTTGCAAACCCTATGAACAGCAGAGAAGCACTGACAATAGTGTTTCCCCTGTTGTACAGAGGGTCGCTATGAGTCGGATACCGACTCAATGGCACCTAACAACAACAACAACCCAAATATTAAGTATTAGTTCCTCAATACATGCACCAGAAGAGAGCTTTCAATGACACTGGAACATGAAAATGAGAGAGAACTCACAAGTGAAATCATTAAGTCATGTGGATCCAGAAAGTTCCTTCCAGGGCCAGCTTCATGGACATGCAAAGTACACTGTCATTTAGAGCTCCGTGTTAAGAAGGACCCCATGCCAAGACAGTCCCTGGGCTTACTTTAATGCTCTGCTGTTGGTGTCTTGAAATTCTTGAAATTCTTGAAATTTTATCTTTGAACTTGTGTTCTGTAAGTTAAGGACGATGGAGTGTGCACAGGAGTGGGAGTGACATCCTCAAAGGCAGATGATCTAGCAGCAGCCTGTCATGTGGAGACCTGGCCTCCAGGCACAGCGAAGAGGGTATACCAGGCAGTTGACCGTGCAGGCACACCAGTGCTGGGATAGCCCAGTGCAGAGGCGGGCAGGAGAGCGATGGCAGCCTGGGATGTCGGCGCAGAATGGTGGTTGTGATGGCAGCAACGGTGGTAGCTACAGCAGCAGGGAGGCCAGCCCAGGAACTGCTGATGCTTAGGCAGTAAACTTCAGCAGCAAATCATGGAAACTTCAATTTTAAAAACTATTCCATATTACAAGACAAATAGCCATAGACTTCAAAAACAGAAATTAAAATTCAAGGTTGTCATGTTTGATGGGCAAATAATACTCTTATCATATCAAGCCTTGTATAAAGCAAATATTAATGAGTTAGATAATTTTAAAATTATTTTTTCCTGTAACTAAACACACACCAATAGAATGCATAACATGTTTTGAAATATATACAACCTTCAGAAGCTATGGTAAATGTCAGATAAAACTGTAGAACGCCATTGTATAAAGTTTCATTCAAAGTTAGATTTAGACTTGCACAAAATTTATTTGTATGGAGAGTTAAATCTTTTTTTCTAGGAAAAAACAGGAATGATCGGCTCTGGATGTATTAAAGTTTACATTTTGACATAATTTATCAGAAATGTATCCTAATATTGCCACTGACTATAAAACACTTTTAGCAGCTCTAATAACAGTAACATCTACAGAAAGACTCTCTCACACACTTTTGCTTTTTTTTTTTTTTTTTTTTTTGAGATCAGGAAGGCCTCAAAGACAAAAACCCTCCTGCCTCATCCTCCCAAGTACTGGGATTACAGGTGGGCCCCCCTATGCCAGGCTAGAAAGATCTTAAAACTAAGTTGTCAAATATCATACTGTTTTCAATGATACTGCTTAAGAATGAAGTTGTTACTTCAAGATATTTGTGTAGGCAATGATTTTTTGGGTAGGACCCCAAAAGCACAGGAAGCAAAAGCAAAAACTAACAAATGGTATTACATCAAACTAAAAACATTTCTGCACAGCAGAGGGAATATTCAATAAAGTGAAGGGACAGCCTATAGAATTGGAGAAAATATTTTTAACTATTCATCTGACAGCAGATTAATATCCAAAATATATAGTTTATTTCCTCTTCCTCTTCTTCTCCTTCTCCCTCTCCCTCTCCCTCTCCTCCCTCTTTCTCCTTCTCCTTCTCCTTCTCCTTTGTCTTCCTCTTCCTCTTCCTCTTCCTCTCCTTCTCCCTTTCCTTCTCCCTCTCCTTCTTCTTCTCCTCTTCTTTCTTCTCCTCTTCTTTCTTCTCCTCCTCTATCTCCTCCTCCTCCTTCTTCTCCTCCTCCTTCCTCTTGTTAGGTGCCATCGAGTGAAGTCCATCTCATGGCAACCCTATGTACAACAGATGGAACAATACCTGACCCTGTACCATGCCTGGAGAATTGTCTGTTGATACTTCTCTGCTATTCATCGGGTTTTCAATGGCTGATTGTTCTGAGAGTGGGCTGACAGGTCCTTCTCCCAAACCTACAGCACCTGGTATTCCAAGGTGGTCTCCCATCCAAGTACTAACCAGGCCCGTCACTGTTTAGCTTCCAAGATCTGATGAGGTCAGATGCCAAGGGCTACAGCTGCAGCTGTATAATATCTAGAAACTCAAAATCATTAACAACACACCCCCAAGTAATCTGATTTAAAAATGGGCAAGTGACCTGAATAGATACTTCTTAAGAGATGAAGTGCTAGGGATTGAACCCAGGGCCTCAGAGACTGCAGAATGGCACTCTACCACTCTGCAGTCTGAGTAGTAGGCTGAGCTAAACCCCAGCCTACTAACTAGTATAGTCATATACTAGTTATATTATATACGACTAGTATAGTCATATATAAGAACTATGCCTATTCCTTCAAGTATTTCACAAGAAGAAGTTCTATATTTTAGCAAATATACTTGTGCTTGAACAAAGGACATCAAATTTTTGCTTTTCACTGGGCCTTGCAAATGTTGTAGCCACCCCTGGTTTCCTCTATAAGGAAAAGAGGGGGAAAAGAAAGCAAGAAGGTGGAGCCTTCCACACCTCTTTTTCCTTTAATTCCTTTAACCGTAGCATTTCTCTCTCATTTGCATTATATTTGGGGCTTAGGTATTAAAAAAATTGAGAACCTCCCACTGAGTCCAATGACACACACAGAAGAGAGCAAACTAAAGCACAGAAAGAAGTAACTTTCCTAACTTCCGAGGCAGGCTCCTGACCCCCAGCCTCCCAACACCATGCTGCTTTCTTGGTACCCAGGATCACATCATGGGGATTTGTGCCCAGTGTTTATATATGATACACAGCATGATGTGTCCAGTGATTTTGATTGTATATGGTACAT
>VMDO01000854.1:145780-207598 GCA_007922755.1 Pedetes capensis
GATCTCGGAAGCTAAGCAGGGTCGGGCCTGGTTAGTACCTGGATGGGAGACCACCTGGGAACACCAGAAGCTGTAGGCTTGGGAGAAGGACCTGGCAACCCCCTCCCAAAAATCAATCTGCCATTGAAAACCCTATGAACAGCAGAGAAGCACTGACAATAGTGTTTCCCCTGTTGTACAGAGGGTCGCTATGAGTGGGTCACTATGAGTCGGATACCAATTCGACGGCACCTAACAACAACAACAACAACAATGGTACATGTCACCATGTGTTCAGGGATTATATGTGGCATATGACATGATGTATTCAAGGATTATATATGATACACACTCTGATATATCCAGGGATGACATATAAGACACTATTTTTCTGGGACTCTTTTTGGATACCCTTATTATTATCATACTTTAAAGCATGACAGAAGTTGAGAAAGGATAGCAGAGGGGTGTTCAAAAATAGATGTCTATTTATCTATTTCTTTTCCTAAGAGATATTTCCTAAACTTCAAACTATTACTATCAATATTCCTATCTGGCAAAGCTTATAGAATATGCTTGCCACCTAAACCTTTCTGTTCCTCTAATGTTTTAGCAAAGATGAAGACAAAGATAAAAGTGCCATTTCTGTGCACGTTTTTGGAGTCTGTGGCTTCAGCAATCTCTACAACAGCAGAAACAAAAAGTGTTTATGGACTATGGATTGATGTTTACGGACTAAATTGGATGATTCTGCTATCCAGAAAATCCTCGTGCTTCAGAGATATCTTGGCTACAGAACAAATTGTCAGCACAGACCTGATAGATTCCAACATCCTTAAAAGTAAAAGACAAACTAGTTCATGGCTGAATCATAACAGAGTTGATTAAAGGGGCTATGTGGTCACAGTGACTAAGGCTCAAATCTCTGCTCCGCTAGCATTAGCTAGTGAATTCTGGGGTCAGATTTCTCTGAGAAAAATTCTCCAAACTTGGAAATAAAACAAAAATGTGGAGACAAAGTCCACGCAAAGACTGTCTAGCCCTGCACTTTGTGACAGCCCCAAACACCAATGGCCTGCTGGACATTAACCCAGTTTTATATCTAGCTCAGCAGATTATTGTAACTTGTTTCTTGTTATGCTGCTTCTTAAATGCTCTTTGAACTCATCCTAACATCATGTTGCTTCCTTAGTTAATGATTTCAATAAAAATACTTGACACATGTCCTTTATATGTATCTACATATATATTTGCCCGAGTCACAATATTATCCTATTGAAAATTGTACTTTAACATGACTTAACTCAGTTTATCTGCAAAATACAGATGAAAAGAGTTAACTTTAGCTAAGGAGTTGTGAGATGGAAGAGACAAGGTACAGACAGCACTTAACACAGAATCTGTGGATGAAAACGTGCATAGGAGGCCTTAAGCTTTGAATGTGAGTTTCTAAAGCGGGTATGAAGGCAGCTGGAGCCAGCGAGGTGGCCAGGTTCATTACTGGTCGGCTTTGGCTCTTCTCCTAATCACTTGTATACTCTACATTTTTACAAACTTGCCTGAAATGACTTATTTGCTTCTACAATCACATCTTTTAAAATCTTTTTCACTAACCCTCTTCTAATTATACACCTCACACCTCATGGAAATAATGGAGCACTTGGAACTGCGTCTAAGTGGCAGAGCTAGGTGACTTTTGTTACTGGAAGCTTTCCAATGTTTGTTTCCAGTAGGGCTCAGGCAGGCTTAGGATTTTAAAAGGCTATAATACTATCCATTAAGTAAATTTAAACCAAAAGATAAAGAAGATTTTTTCAGAAACTATGCATTAGTATTTCTATATTTAAAATGGTAAATTTTTCAAGATGCAGAAGGGTAACATCAAAAGTGGCATTTCCAGCATAGAATGTGCTGAAGAAATATATTCAGTTGCAAACATTCTGTAAACTGTTTTCTTTAATGTGTTGCTCTAAGAGCTCTCAAAGCTAGAGGATACTAATATATTTAAACTTCTAGTATTTCCCTTTTTTTACCAAAATACACACACCCTGTCTCATTCATATACCCTAAGTAGAAGAAGCCCCAAATTTCCGTCAAGAGTTTAAGTACATCTTAAAGGTTGAGGAATTCTGGCTAAATCTCTCCACGTTGTAGAAAACTTACTACTGCTCTGAAGTCAGGTGTGTCCCCACTAGTCCAAAAGTTTTAAAACTGAATACAGAATAGCATCAAAATAAAACTCCTCCCTATACAAATTCCTTGCAATCCTTGAGAAATATAAATCTATGGTTGAGTAGCAGAAAACTATAGAAAACAAATAACATTTTATGAACTCTCGAGTAAACTATTCTAAATCCTTAAGCTGTTAGTTATAAAAGAGTGTGTTTTCTAGCTTTTGTATTCCTGACAGATCTGCTTCAGGAAGGAAGGACTTATTTGGCTCATAGTTTAGAGAATTCTGGGCCATAGTAGAAAAGAGACATGGCAGAGTTGGTGGCAGTTGCACATGACCGAGGAGAGTTGCTCATATCATAATGGATCAGGAGCAGAAATAGCACTTACTGGAATTGGGAGGCCAAGGCCTTCCCTCAGTGACCAATTAGGTCTCCATATTTTTGCTTTATTTCCAAACTTCCCAGCTAGGTTCTACCTCCCAAAGCTCTATAGCTTCCCATTATAGCAGCAACAGCTGGGAACCAAGTGGTCAAACACATGAGCTTTGGGAGACATTTTAGATTTAAACCATAACACTCTGCCTCTGGCCCCAAAGGCTTATGGCCATCCCATAATGAAAAGGACATTTATTCCATCACCAAGAGTCCACAAAGTCTTAACACTCTTGACATTGTTCACAAGGCCAAACTCAAAGTCACCTCTAACAGTTGAAGCAAACTCTTAGCTGTTGGCCCCTACAAAATTATATATATATATATATATATATATATATATATATATATATATATATATATATATATATTACAAATGCAAACACACACACACACACACATTCAAGTTACATCCTCCCACTATACAATGGCACAAAGTAAATATTCACATTCCAGAAGGGACAAATGGAGGCATAGCTAGGAAAGATTGGACCAAAGCAAGATCAATATCCAGCAGGGCAAACAAATTTCTAGTAGCTTTTCTCAGCAGACATTAACACACATTGCTGATAGCTTTCCTTAGTAGACATTTCACATTGCTGGCATCTCCAACATCTTGGGGTCTCCTCTGTGGCTTATATTTTACCCTCAAAGCTTCAAGATGCATCACTCCCTCTTGGGCTTCCTACAGGGAGTCTGACCCTGTCATACATTGGTAGCCTCCATGGCCCTGTAAATCTTGCATTCTGCATGCCTGAAAAGCCACCACTACTTGGGCAATGCCAAGGTCTGCTGCTAGCTCCAGTGGTATCTGGGCCCTATTGAACCATGGCTGGAGCAGGTTCTGAATGCCAGTGTGGTTGAACCCAGGAAAGAAGTTCCATCTGCAGCCCTTTACTGGTAGGATCCCTTGGAGGCACTCACTTTTCAGATACTCTCATTTCAAAGGAAAGTCTTTCAAAAGAGTTTATAGTTGCATACCCTAGAGCCTTTGATGGGTGGGGTCTGGCAAATTTTTGATTTTCTCTCAAACCACATTTCCTATTGTTCCAGTGGGACTACGCTGTAATGGTAGTAATTTCTTTAACAACCACAGTCTCTTTCTTCACAACTTTAGATGGGCTCTTTTTGTGGCCAAACTGGATGGTTTTTTTTACATCTTTCTACTCTGCTTATTTCTGTTTTTTCTCATTGTACACCTTGCTAAAGGCAGCCATTAGTAACCATCCCACAGATTTAATGCTATACTGTCTTCCAAGTTCCTTCACCAAGTCCATCACCTTTAAATTCAGGCTCACTCAAAATTTCAGGACATAGGCAAATCAGACAAACTCTTTGGCAGAATCTAACATGATTTGCCTTTAGCCCAAATCCCAGTAGAGTCCTTATTTCCATCTGAAACCCTATGAGCACCTTCTTTGCTGTTTGCATTTCTTTTAGTATTCTGGTCTTTCAATCTGCATTAGAATTGCCCGCTAAACTCTGCTTAGAACATTAGAGGCCTTCTCTTGACTACATCTCCAGGCTCCTCCCATAAACATGTTCCAATGGCCTAAAAAATCACATGATCAAGTTTCTGCAAGGCAAGACTGCCACTTTCTGGTACCAATTCTCTGTGTTAGTTAACTTTTGCATCACTGTGGAAAATACCTGATATAACAACTTAAAGAAAGAATAATTTATCTTTGCTCATGGCTTAGAGTGTTTTAATCCTTAGTGGCAAGGAGGCATGGTGAAGGAGGTAGCAGGAGCACATGGTGGAATAGAGTTGTTCACATCATGGTAGATCGGGAGCAGAGAGAGTGCTTACTGGAACTGGGTGTCCACATAAAACCTCTAAATGCCCACCTCTAGTGACCAACTTGTGCCAGCAAGTTCCCAACTCCCAAAATTCCATAGCTTCCCATTACAACACCACCAGCAGGGGGCTAAGCTTTCAAACATGTGACCATTGAGGTACATTTTAGATTGAAACTATAACAAAGAGGAACTTAACAGAAAGCTCCAAGAAGTACATAATCACCATAAATGAAAGATAGAACCACCTCTGGCCCATACAACACACTTATGTACAATGATTGAATTTTTCCTCCTGGCCCTTTGAATATGTGTGCAGTCCTGAGGATTCATTCTCACCCTCTTAGCCAACATGGCTCCTTCTAGAAAGAAATCATTAGCCCAAGGCTCTCATGAAAAGCGTTATGAATGTTCCTACCCAAACTCTGAAGTCAGACAGTCAGAAGACACTCTAGAATCTAGGAATTCACTCTAGGGTCAACTCTGTCCCTAATGTTCAATATTAGTCAGCTGCATTCTAGTTCCTGAAACTTATAATAGTGGAAAGAAATATTTTACTCTATAACTAAAATTTTAACTCAAATGTTTGCAATTTCATCTTTATTGCATATTGAATTTCTCTTTATATTGGAAACTATTTTTTAACATTTTGTTATAAAAATTTCAAGGATACATCAGTTAAGATTGTAGGGAATTATCCAACCCTCATTTTGCCCCCGATTGGTAACCAAGGATCTCCCCTTGATTGCCCAAGGAGTGACATCTGGTTTCACACTCTATTTGAATATCACTCCTAAATTGGTTGCACCCAGCCCCTCGTGCCCCGACCCGATTGCCACCTTGAGGCAGTTAAGGCAGTTACCCAAGGGCTATATAAACACAGCTCGCTCTGCATGTGAGGCTGGTGATGATGGAGCTACTGATGGGGCTGCCGAGAGCTGTGAGCTGGTGATGATGAAGCTGTTGCTGATGGCTACTGAAGGTAATGCTGAGAGCTGTGAGGTGGCTAGTGGCAGCTGGTGATGATAAGGCTACTGATGGTGATGCTGCTGGCTGCTAGCTTCCCACTGGGAACTCTCTCTTCATCTGACCCCTGACAAAGAAAGAACTCTCTGGATTCAACCAGCAATACAGAGGCCTCTCTCCTCGTGACCACTGAGACCAGGACAACTAGACAGTGCTCTCAAGGACTACAAGCAAGCCTAGGAGAGTCCCTTTGCCCAGCGCCTAGGGACAGAAGCTGAGGAGAGTCTCTGGTCCCAACACCGGAGGCAGAAGAGCCTCAGCTGCCCCTGAGGCAGCAGAAAAAGCTGCAGTATTTAGGCAGCTAACACTAGTTGAAGTTTCTCTCTGCCCTTGTCAGGACAGAGAGAGAGAGAGACAATACAGAGCTGCTTTCAGTCCCTGCAAGGCAAAAGCACCTGAAGTTTTTCCTTTCTCCCATCTCCCAGCATTCCCAAGGACTACAGGAGTCCAGGTCCCTCACCCAAGGGTCCCGAGTAACTTGTGTCTAATATCTGTGTGTGTGGCGGCATTGCCCGTCTGAACATCTGGGCTGGACTGGGAGGTGCACGCCCCACATAGAGATGGCACCCGAACAGGGACCTGGCAAAACACCACGGGAGTCCTGAGGTTAGGGACCCACACGGGGTGTAAATAAACACCTTCATCCTGAGAGGGGACCCTGAAAAAGGATGAATCCCCATCCAGAGCAGGGAACAGGGAGGAAATGCGGAGAGCTTCTCCCAAGAAGGGTGCTCGGAGGAGGAGCACAGGCAGCCATGCTTCACAGAGGACTGACGGGACACTGGATGGGAGGCCATGAGGATAACTAGTGAGGACCATGAGCAACGGATGGAAGGCCACCGGGTCCGTCCACAGCAAAAGTTAATGCCACATGTTCAGGAGTAGGTGCACGCAGCCCTAGGCAGGGACCCTAAGTCTGGGACCAGTTCTTGTGGGCATGTAGAGGAGGCATGTACCCAGAGAGTGGTGGGAGAGCATAAAGAGTGGAACCTCCCGGCAATGGGAAGATATAGAAAAAGGGGAAAGAGTGGCTTGGCAGGGCCAAAGCCTAACACAGAAAGGAGGCCAAGAGCCTCTGTGAGAAAGGGACAGATAAAAAAGGCCTGGGAAGGGCAGGAAAGGAGCCTGCCACAAGGAAAAGGAGCCAGGTGCTCTGAAAGGGCCTGCCAAGGAAGGGAGGAGGCCAAAGGGCTTCTGTGAGAAAAAAGGGCCCGTGAAAGAGGTCTGAGTGGAAGCCAAAGAGCTTCCAGGAAGGAAGGGCCTATAAAAAGACCGCAAGGGAGCCAAAGTCTCAGGAGGTTTGGCAAACCCAAGGGAGGCCAGGAAGAAATGTAAAGCGAGTATAACGAACCTCCCATCTTCAGGAAGGAAACAAGGAAAACTAGGAGAAACCAAGAAGCGTAGTGTACCTCCCACGAGTTAAAGAACAGCGGTAGCCATGGGAAGCAGCAAAAGTAAAATCTCGGAGGAGCAACGGAGAAGCCCGAAAGCCCAATTAAAACAGGGCGGGCAGAAGGTGAACAAAAAGGAAACAAGGAAATTCTGGAAACAGGCACTAGCGGCAGAGAACTTAGAGAGACAGAGATCTGGGAAGAGGTTAAAGAAGCAGCCAGAGCAGCTCTGCAGAGGAAACAAGGTGTCACCAGCATTGTTTAAAGAGCTCGAGGCACTTGGGAGGAGCCATGACAAACGGCAGGAAAGCACCAATAGGAGACACATGGCGCAGGCCAACATGGCACTGGATACCACAGAGGGACTTCAAGAGCTAAGGGAAGTTATCATGCAAATGAAGAGAGTAGGACCCCCAAGAATGGAGTGGCTTCCATCTAGAGCCAGAACCCGAGGGAAGGACTTGTGGAGGAAGTCGGCCCTCAAGGGGAGGGGCCTAGGACAGAAGCCAGACCCAAAGGTTGGGGGGGCTTTGCCCCAGTATCAGAAATGATGACGGAGGAGCTTCCAGTGGAAGCACACCCGCAGGAAGTGCGCTTGAGGGCCGGGCTCTACCCGTGCCTAGAACAACTTGCCCTGGTGAGCACAGGACCTTGGACAGAGCAGCCTATAGGTGTAGGCAGTTATGGGCCACAGGCGTACCCAGTCAATGTAATATCAACACCAGAGTGCCCACAAATGTAGTACCCATGAGTCCAAGCACTTAAAGGACCTACCAGCAGCCATTAGGGAGGACAGGCCACATTAAGATAATTTAACATAATTATATAATGTTCACCTATGCAGCCTTTTAGCCATTATCAGTCTTATTTTCAGATTTTTCTAATTTTCTGATTTATTTCAAAATGAATTGCAAATATCAGCACATTTCCCTTCAAAGCCATTAACATATATAAATTAGAGTCCAAAATTTTTTATGGATTTTTCTTTCAAGATAAACTTTATGTACAATGAAATATGTCTAAATTGTACATTCACCAATTTTTAACAAATACATACACCTTTATAATCTAAATGCCTATTAAGATGTAAAACTAAACAGATTTCTTTGATTTGCTAATTCTTAACCATTGATTTGTTTATTCATACTGTAGTAACATTTTTTAAATATCCCATCTTTACAATATGTCTTAAAGTCTACATGCATTTTTTTCTTTTGTTACTCATATTTGAAATTATTTTGCCTATTCTGACATGTTTTATTTTCCTCTTGAGTTTTCAAATCGCTCCAACACACACATCAAAAAAGACTACCATCGTTATTTTTTATCGGTTTGCTGTACAGAGGTTAATTTAGAAATAGGGAAATGCTTAATATTCAGCCTACTTTCCAAGAAGAAGTGATGCCTTTCCATTTAGTCAGGACATCTCTCATATTCTTCAGTAGTATGCAAGAATTTCTTCATAAAACCCTTATGCAATGTTTTGGCAGTACTGGGGGTTAAACCCCATGGTCTCGCACATGCTAGGCAAGTATTTTGCCACTGAGCTGAACCCTCCGGCCCCTTTTCATTTTTTTGTTTTGAGACAGTCATGATTTCAATGTCTCCAAGGGTCATGTGCTTTAACCTTCAGTCCCTTGCTGTGGTACTGTTTATGGAAGCTGTGGATATTTTGGGAGGTGGCTCTAGCTTTGCAGGAGTAAATCACTGGAGGCCGACCTTTAGAGGCTTATACTCAGACCCATGGTCCTGCTCACTCTCTGCCTCCTTCCCCATGATGCTGTGCCAAGGGCCCTCTTGCCACCATGCCTGTCTGCTGCCATTGTGGACTGATTCTCTATGTGAGCCCCCAATAAGTCTTTTCCTCCATGAGTTTGTTTGAGTTGTTTTTTCTGCTACAATAATGACAGCTGATTAGTACAGACAGGGTCTCCTTACATTGCACAGGCTGCCTCTGGCCTCAAACTCACAATCCTTCTGTGTCAGCCTCCCAAGCCTCTGGGATTACAGATGTGTGCCATAGCATTTAGAATTCTTGCACAATTCTTAAATGTGTTCCCTTTGTGTTATTGTAAATATGTTTTTCTATGATACTTTTTATACGAACTTTGTGTACAGACAACTTACAAAATTTGCTTACAGTCAGTAGGAAATTTCCAGCTGACTGTATCATCCATAAACAATAACTTTACTCTTCTCATTTTTATTTTTCCCTATATTAGTAATTGTATCAACTAGTACTCTTAGAAGAATACGTTCATCAAGAAAGTATTAATGCTTTTATCTATCTATTTTATAAGCGGTCTTAAGGTCTGAATATAATAAATATGCTTCCTCTTCTGGAGATGGTTTTAGCAATTTAATTTTCCCTAAAAATTATTCTATTCCACCTTAGCATTACATTGAACAGAGGCAGTTACTTCTGTTCTTTCTGTGTCTGTGGTCATTTCCTCATTCACATTCCTTATTTTATGTAATTAGAATTTTTCTCATATCTAGCTTTCCGAAGAACAAACTCCTGAATTTGATTTTAATTTTTTTTTCTGTTTGCATTTCATCAATTTTTACTTTCCCTTTTATTCTTTCTTTCAATTTTCCCTAAGTTTATGTTGTTCTTTGTCTGATTTTTAAAGTTGATGCTTAATTGTTCTCATTTTTCTTGTATATCTATGAAAACATTTAAAGTTACATATTTTTTCCTCTGGGCACAGTGTTAGATGTATCCCATGAGCTCGGACATGTAATGTTTTCATCAATATTTTCTCAATATTCTGATATTTTCATTTGATTTTTCTCTTTGACCAAGCCAATGTTTGAAAGAATTTTTAAATTTTTATATGGTATTTTGCTTTTAAATGAATCATACATTAAAAGTTCTTAGAGAACAAAGGTTTTAATGTGAGATACTAAGTGCAATACATCTGCTGAGAAACTTTTGTTTCCCATATGCTGAAGCATCCTTCACAAAATATTCTTTAGTGTATGTAATACTTATGAACATATTTTAAACACATCTTAACTAACATGTACATATTAATGACTAGGCACTAGCCTTGGGTTTGTGACTATTCCTTAATGCTCTTCCTTTATAACAGAAAATCAAGTCTCAGAGAAATTAAACAGTAGATCTTAGAATCAAAATCAGAGACCCAGGGTGCCTGCTCAGATAAGTCTGACTCTAAAGCATACACTCGTTCCAGTTTCCCAGACTGCATCACCAGTGCCATGACAGAAAACAAAGTACAAACTATATACAGTCATCCCTCAGTATCCGTAGGGGCTTTGTTATAGTATCCCTGCAGATGCCAAAGTCTGCAGATAAATCAAATTTAAAATGACATAGTATTTGCATATAGCCCTCACACAACTCCTACATACTTTAAATCATCTCTAGATTATTTATAATTGTTGTTGTCCTCAAGTGTCATCAAGTCGGGTCCCACTCGCAGTGATCCTACTACAACAGAACGAACCACTCCTCAACGCTGTGCCATGCCCAGCACTATGTCAGTGCTTCTCAGTGGCATTTTCAACAGCAGTTGTTTTGGGATAGCTTCAGGAGTGGGTTTCCAAATCCTTCTGTTTTTGAGGTGGTGTGGATCCAACTCAGGGCCTCAGAAAGTGTGAAGTAGCCCTCTACCAACTGAGCTAAACCTTAGCCCCTTACAGTACCTAATACAAAATAAATGCTTGTAAATAGTTGTTATATTGTCTTAGGAGTAGTGACAAAGGAAAAGTCTGTGCTTTCTCAGTAAAGACACAATTTTTAAAATATATATATATATTTAAATACATATATGTATGTATATATTTATATACAAATATACAAATATAAATATATACATACATATGTATATTTTTTAATCCATGGTTGGTAGGATTTTGCAAACACAGAGGACTGACTATACCATGTATAGGAAACAGATACAAAACTCTCAGAAAAATGCATTAATTTAAGATGTTTGAGATGCATAATGAGGAATGAAAATATGTTATTTTACATTTTATAAAAACACAAAGATTTATACATTTCAAATGTAGAGAATGTGCCAAGAGGAAGATCACTCTGCTTTTGGAGCTCTTTCAGATTTTAAGGTATTCCTCTGGAGATTCCTCCAATGTTTCACCCTCCCCATCAGGAAATTCTTCTTCATACCCAATCTAATTACTTCCTGCTGAGTTTTAGCCCTCTCTTCAGGATTCACTAGAGATGGAGAACAGCTGGTCCTTATTTTCTGAATAATAACCCTTCATAAATGTGAAATCTTCCATGGTAATGTCTCTGGGATAAATAATCCTAATTCCTACATACCATCCCTTTTTTTCCATATATTTTCTGCAAATGTGGTTGCTGTTATGTCTTCAGGAGAGGGTGATGTGTATGTTGCCCACATCCTTTGTGAGCTGTGTTGACTCTTAAGTGGCTACTGCATACCAGGACAGAGACAGTTGCAAGATGATTGTTTGATGCCATCTACGAGTCAGTTCCTGCCTCCCAAAGCTTGCAGCCTGAGTAAATAAGACTCTGGGCATTTGATTTTCTCCAAATCAAAATTAACCATATCCAAGGAAAATATGAGAAAAAGCATGTAAACAGCAGAGGAATTTGAGAGGTTTGCAGTATTTTTGGTGAAGTATATTTACGCTTAGTCACAGGACAATGGCAGGGCAAAAAGATGAAGGGAGTTTTTGGAACTAAAGCACTTTACAAAAGAGGATAATTATGAAAGTGACTTATAAAGTGTAAAGGTCTATAGTATACTGCTTAGAAGAATGAACTAATTCTATAAACTATCATAAATAAATATTAAAAATAAAAGTAACAATTATCAGGAGCATTACTTGATGTCAGCCATTGTTTTAGGCACATGAAAGGCATCAACTCATTTAATTTTCACCACATTCTATCAAATAGGGATTCTCATTCCAATTTCATAAATAAGAAAACTGAGATAAAAGAGGTCAAAGTATATGACAAAAGTCACCCTGAAGGTACAGGGCAGTTTTAAAATCCTAACACAGGTAGTCTGAGCCAAAGGTCTTTGATTTTCAACCACTCTGTTCTACTATTACCAGAAGATCATTTAACCAATGACTGAGCTATTGGATTCATCTATTCCTCAAAGCTAATCATGCCTACAGGCTTAGGAAATGAATTTTAATTAAAACATTCTCTTGTGCTCCAGTCACAGGTATGAGTAAGAGAGACCATGCCTGAGGGTGGATGGTAAAACAGGATGTTCTATCAGATAGGCACTTGGCTCAGGTCGGAATGTACTGTTAACCATCTCCACTGGAATGTACTTGGACTCAGCACACTCCAACTACAGTGTTTCTACTTTGAACATATAGCTACTCCAGTGTCTCTTTCCTCAGATAATTCTTGTGCTATCTATGTCACCATCTGCCTCACCACTGCACTGCCAATCCCCCCAAAACCAAGGATTCTGCCTCTTTCACCTTGGAATCACCAAGCCCCCAACCCTTGGCAACATTGCTCTCTGTCGAGAAAGAGCCAATGGGGAGTCTACTCACGTTGAGCGTTCACCTGGGACACAGAAGGGCACAAAGTGCCTTAAACCTCTGGGGTGCCTGGTGTGAAAATCAGTCAGCAGCGACAGAGACCTGAGGACACTAAGGTAGAAGCCAAGTAAATATTACAAACACCATGCTGTCTCATCTAGAGACTGAGATGGGAAAGTGAGGATAAGTAGAAATAGTTGTCGTTAGGTGCTATTGAATCAGGTCCAACACATAGCCACCCTATGTACAACAGAAAGAAACACTCCCTGACACTTTGCCATGCACATGATCTTTGTTATGTTTAAGCCCATTGTTGCAGACACTGTGTCAATCCCTCTAATTGAGGGTAGAGCAAGAGGGAAAGTGGGTTAAGACTCAGGAGTGTCAAAGTAAAATCAGACTTTTGTACCCAGCAAATTCCCACAATAACTCTTAATAAATATCAACACATTCTGTCAAATAGGAATTCTCATCCCAATTTTACAGAAAAGAAAATTGAGTTCTGAGTGTTACCATCTTGTCTATAGACACGTTATTTTATCCATTTAAATTATTTTAAGATCTTTAAATAATTTAATTATTTAAACTATTTCAACTTTTTCTACTTCATAAAAATGAGTGCAAAATGGAAAACTGTGGTGTACTTTATTTTAAGCACAGAAAGCACCTTTTAAAAGACCTTTCAAAAATTGCTACACAGACCAGTCATTCTATATGCCTTCACTAGTAACTCTTTAGCTTCAACCTAAGATACTCAGCATGGGTTCAATTTTGAAGGGAAAGTACAAGGTTTTAAAATGTAAAAATTACTTCAGCACCATCTTCAAAATGTGCTGCTAAAATACGATGGTAATTTGAAATTTTAATCTTTCTAGTTTTTTTATATAACAAAGTCCCTTGTAACACCTATGTGTCTCATTCAACTCTCAGACATTTGACTTTCGAAGAATTTTCAGAAACTTACTATATTTATAAAAACATAAAGAACTCTCTGTGTAAAACTTTTAAGGATAAGACATACTATATTAAGACAGTGGTCTTTAAATCAAGGGAAATTTAAACTATCTGGAGATATTTTTGATGGTGGTTGTGATGGCCAGGGCAATGCTGGCATGTGGGGAGTAGCCAGGAGGCCGTAAGCCCCACTGCAGTGCACAGGACAAAACCTTCCAACAAAGATTCATCTGGCTCAAAATGTCAATAATGCTGAGGCAGAGAAAGCCAGACCTAAGGGTCAGATGAAGGCTGGAAAAACCAAACAGTCCTGCTAGCTCTGTGATTTAACACCAAAGGCTCATTGTCCTTTCATTATCCAATTTAGTTTGGCAATGGGGACTGTGTTCCTTAAAACCTCCAGGCCTTTGGGATCTTCTGCTAAGGGCTCTCTAGGAGGCAAAGAAAGAGAAAGAGGCTTTACAGAAATGCATGTGAGATCTTTTGGATTTGTCCTGAAGTTGATGTGTATCACTTCTACATATACTCCACTGCTATAAATCAGTCACATGTTTGTATCTAAGGCGAAGAAAGGTCAGGATATGTAGTCTTGTGGTGTTTAAAAAGAAATAGAGACCCGGTGTGGTGGCACATGCCTGTGATTCCAGCAACTCAGTACACCATACGCAGGAGGATCATGAGTGTGAGGCCAGAGGCAGCCTGTGTAACTTACTGAGACCCTGTCTCAGGATAAAAAATTAAAATTGAGCTGAGGGCACAGCCCAGTGGCAGAACATTTGCAAAGTGTGTGCAAGGCCCTGAGTTCAATCCCTAAGTACCACAAAAACAAGGAAAAAAAAAAAAGAAAGAAAAAAAAAGAAAAGAAAAAAGAAGTAGAAGCATGAAAATGTTTGAATATATACCCAGTTTCAGCCATCAGGTCTTAGTTATCTCTGTACGTAACACAACATTTTGCTTATGGGTGACAATAAATTAATAATATTGATAAATACAAAGGAATTTTTAATATAAAGCAATATCCATTTTGAAAATAGGAAGTAGAGGACTCTAAAGTCAACCTTTAATATGAGGTCATCTGCAAATTTTATTTGGGTATGTCTTACTATAATGAAATTTGATAATTGTATAACAAGACTTTTAAGCACTATGTGTCAAACACAAGTATATGTTACTTAATGTTTATTTCATACTTTTTATTTTTCAGACTCACCAAATATAGTTGTTAACATAACATATCCTTTTCTAATTCTGTTTCTGAAGTGTCCTTTTTGTGAATTTTTGAATACTTGAATGTTAACATAAAAATCACACGACATTCTCACACAAATAACAAAATCATCATTCTTATAAAAATTAAATAGTAGCTTCTTATATAACAATCTTATAAGAGAGAGATACAAAACAGTAACCATGGTCAATGGCGTCGTGTTAGTATTTTGACCTTTTAACATCTTATTTATTTATTTATTTATTTATTGCAGTACTTAGGGGTTGAAACTAGGGCCTCCCACATACTTTGTAAGTGATCTACAACTAGGGTGCACTTCCAGCTCATTTAAAATTGTTTTTTTAAATTTTGAGACAGGATCTCCCTACCTCAAAATTACACAGGGTGCTTCTGGCCTTGAACTTGTCATCTTCCTGCCTCGGCCTCCCGAGTCTCTGGGATTACAGGCATGTGCCACCACACTCAGCCCTTCTGATATCTTTAAAGAGATATTTTTAAATGAATAGCTCCCATCTGCCTCCTTCTTTTAGGAAAAAAAAAGAGAGAAAATAGGCTAATTTAAAAGTGATGAGAGTATTGCACCATATCCCAAATGTCGGCTTACTAGAATTTTCCAGGCCCAAATGAATGTTTGTTTCTGAAAGAGAGAGAAGTAAATTTTTAATACCATCAGAGGGCAATTAAATTACTAGACAACCATCTTGCGAATGACCTGTATTGATATTGTTCTGAAAATAACAACTGGATTTAGCTTAGCTATGGATACCATTCTGTTCAAATAGGTCAGTTTTCTATTTCTCCCTTCCTTCTTTTCTAAATGTCACTAATGGATTACTTATGATATGCTAAGGAGTCCATCAGCAGTTTAGAGTAAGGGTAGAGATAGAATGTGAAATTGCTGCATTCCATTGCCGAGGTGATAAATGAAGGGTACCTCATAAATATTTTTGACCTATTTGTGGATGGAAGTATTTATGGTTTGGAAGACCTGGCTATAAAAAAATGCATCCCAGTTTATTCTATGCTATCAATTGGCCTTTCAGTAAAGTAGAATTTTATAGGTAAATTATTATTGAGAAACCTGCCTTTAGAACACTAGTAATGCAATAACTTCCATTCAACCCATCTAGGTTATTTTAAGTTAAACTATATCTAAATGAGCCAACTGCATTTTACCAAAGATACAATTCTATTCAGTACTCTATATACGATTTTGGTCCTTGTCTTTTTGACATCAGTAATGACAAAAAATAATCATGATAGGAATATCCTTTACTTAAAAAAATTCAATGAAAATATGTTGTAAAAGTTCTCTAAACAAAAATTTGTAGTTCAGTAAAAGAACTAAACTGACTTTAATTAGGTAGAGAATCACATTGCAGTTTATGAAAACAGCATGTGAGACTCACAAAAATATATGCTCCTATCTTGAATCCCTTTAGTGGGAAGTCTGTAGTGCAGTCTTTCAGAATAGTATGGGCATTCTGAAATTTATAGCCATGGCATACATATCTATTTTGCTTCCAAAATTAAGCAGAAAACTCATTGATACAAGAGATTGGATACTTACAAGAGGCAGTTCAGCTTTGGAACCAGATGTCTTGCATTTTGGTAATGGCTCTGTGCCTTCTTAGCTGTGTAACCTTGGGCAAGTCACGTACCTACCCTGTGTGTCATTCTCCAGCTCTGTAAAAAAGAGGGAAATAAAAATATCTACTCTGTGGAGACTAAATATCAGAATAAGATGTGGCACGTAGTAAGCCTCCAAGAAGTGTTTTCTCCTACCGTTTTTATGTTCCTTCTATATATTCCCACACACAGCATTCAGCAGAATAATGGCACCATAGGAGGCGATCTGCACATACTTACAGAATAAATCGGTCATAATATGTTTTATATAGCTATAGACACAGGGTGGAAGTAGCCTAATATGGACAGGGGGAAGAATTGGGAGTCAGAGAGATAAATGAGAATCCAGTTTATTAGAAATATAACCTTCGCTAAGTGAGTCTTGGTTTTCTCTTCTGCAACTGACTCCAAAAATTTTCTTAAAAAAATCATTGCAAGAATTAGGAATGATGTATGATGAGCATTGGTAAAAAACATCTGGCACTCAATAGGTGATAGGTATCATTAACCTGCACAGGATGATGTTTTAAAAATGACAACACTAGTCTACAGCTGTGACTCTCTAACTCCACATTTGCTGGTGTCTAGCCAGTGTAAGGGACCCCGAGGGGCTCTCGAGGCTTGGGAGAAGGACCCGGCAACCCACTCCCAAAAATCAATCATCCATTGAAAACCCTTTGAATAGCAGAGAAGCACTGACAATAGTGTTTTGCCTGTTGTACATAGGGTCGCTATGAGTTGGACACCGACTCGAAGGCACCTAACAACAACAGCCAGTGCAAGGGACTGTTCTAATGACTAAAAAGGAAGGGATGGAAAAGACATGATCTCTGCCACCCATAGTGTGTTGAAAAGTAGGGTTTTCAAAAGATGATGAACTTTATACAAAAAAAAATTTCAAAGGTGATAAAGAATAATAGCAAAACAGAAGTAGAGATCAATAATCATACCATAGTAGACCATGGCCAGGCCTTTTTCATCAAAGCCTTAAGTAGAAGCTGAAGTGCAGTGGTGCATGCCTGTAATCCCAGCAACTTTGGAGGTGGAGGCAGGAGGATCACAGGTTAGATGCCAGAGGCAGCTGTGTAACTTCGCAAGACCCTGTCTCAATTCAAAAAGTAAAAAAAAATGGGCTTGGGGTGCAGCCCAGTAGTAGAGTAATTCCAAAGTATGTGCGATGCCTTGGGTTCAATCCCCAAGTACCACCAAAACAAAACAAAAAATTACCTTAAGTGCCATAGCACAGTAAGAAATTCAAAACTAGGTTACATAACAATATATGTAATAAATATTAGGTATCTCAGAGGCACAAAGTAGTACTCAAAAAATTTTAAATCTAGAACCCAGAAGATGGGTCTAGATAACATGGTTTAAATAAAATTGAAATGTGTGGTTTTCTCAATATGGCCCCTGTGTACCCACCTACTACCCCAGCCCAGGGGTGATATTAGGCAGATGCCACCAGGGGTGGCTTCTCCAACCTAGTGTACCTCTTCTTTCTGATGAATGTCTGAGCCACCAAATGACAGCAAGTTTCCATAAGAAACAAGGTTAGTGTCAGGAACCCAGTTTGTTCACCTCTCCACCAATCATTGAATCCCTAAATTCTTAAATGAATCCATAAATCCATGGAGTCCTTGTTTGCTGGTTAGGAAATCAAACCCAGAAAAAGTTATTTTGCTGAAGAAAGTTGTGGGGCTCAAGATACAATTCTCATGGATCCTAAAACATAGGAAGGTCTCTGTTTGACTTTTCTTACCATAGAAGAAATTGAAGGAAGTACAAATTATTCGCATATTATGTGGTGATTGTTGTTAGGTGCAGTCAAGTCGATGTCGGACTCAGAGTGACCCTAGGTACAACAGGCGAAACACTATTGTCAGTGCTTCTCTGCTACTCATAGGGTTTTCAATGGCTCATTGTTTTTGGGAGTGGGTTGCCAGGTCCTTCTCCCAAGCCTATACCATCTGGTGTTCCCAGGCAGTCTCTCATCCAAGTACTAACCAGTACAACCCTGCTTAGCTTCTGGGATCTGATAGGATCAAACGCCACAGTGGTATGGCTGCAGGCATTTGGATGTTATAACAACTTTCAAAACATTGAAAGAAAATCTAGTTTTCAGCTCAGTTTACAAAACTAGATAAATTTTTTTAAATGTATCATCAAACCCAAAACTATAGGCCAACATTTGCAAAACTGTGATCTATAAATCCTCTTCTATCTCTCTCTCCCCCACCCCTTTTGTTGGTGTGTTGTACTGAGGGGTTAAACCCAGGGCTTCGCAAATACTTTGCAAGCTCTCTACCACTGAGCTGCACCCCAGCCCCTTTCTTTTTTATTTTTGATCTTGACACAGTGTCTAAATTATGCAGGCTACTTCTGGCCTCAAAACTATGATCCTCCTACTTCTGTCCCCCGAGTTGCTGGGATTACAGGTATATGCCACCAGGCCTAGAAAATCCTCCTTTCTAATAGATACTCATGAATAGATAATAAATATTTTGTGATCAAGTAACTTGAATCAATGCCACATATGATATTCTTTCCTTGAATAGTCCTAATATTTTTTTCATATAAAAGACTGAAAATCTTACAATAAGGAAAGCAATTTAATCAAAAATTTCTTGAATTTATTTGTCTATAAGTTTTCACTCTTTTTGTAGCCCAAGTTTTCTAAAGCAAAGAAGGTAAGAGACATGATTTCACTCAATTTGGGAGCTTATAAGATTTCATTGAGACAATAGATATCCACCACATTATCTGTCCCCAAATATGAATAATGAGTTTAATATCTCATAAGTCTGACAGATATTTTCATGATTCATTCTATATACATTTATGTATTGAACTATTATTTAACTATTTCTAAGCATGTATTATTCTCCTAAAAGTCAAAATTAGTGTATTTACTTTTTTTCCATTGGCTGTAAGAGACACAGGTGAAGTTGGGAAAGAGCTGGAACTAACCCCAGTGACAAAGGTTCATCAATCTAGGTAAAGAGGGTAAAAAAACAGAGGTTATTTTCTGAAACTTCCAACCAGAGTCCCTCTCTTTGACACCCAAGTTGAGAAATATATGGAATAGAATGGATTTGCAAGAAAAGTTTAAGATCCTGGTAAAAATTATTTTACAAGTTTCCTTTCTGAAATCTAAAAATAGTTATGTAGGTGTTGCATGCTATTTGTACACTGAGGGTTTTCTCCCAATTCCAGAGCTGTGGTGCCTTACCACTAACTCTGTCATGGCTGAGGAAGGCTTCAACTGCAAATCCTCTATGCAGCCTTCCTGTTGTTGTTGTTAGGTGCCATCAAGTCAGTATCCGACTCATAGTGACCCTCATAGGGTTTTCAATGGCTGTTTCCGGATTGCCTTGGGAGTGGATTGCCAGGTCCTACTCCCATTTTTGCAGTGCTAAGAATTGAACTCGGGACCTCAGAGACTGCAGCGCAGCACTCTACCAACTGAGCTGAATCCCAGCAGTAGCCTTCCTAGATGACACTAATGATACATTATTTTCTTGTCCCAGCAGGAACTGCACTGTGACTCTGATACTGTCAAGTCCACACAGATGGCTAGCCTATGATAAAAAGGTAGCACCCATTACAAAAGCTGTATTAAGATATGAATATCTTGGGCTTGGAATAAATCAAGTAGAAAGATGTCAGATATTCCATTCTATGCACAAAAATTGGGGGATTGTCAGTCTAAGATAAATTTAAAAATGCACCTTGATTTCAGTTCTGTCAAGCCATGGTTGTTTTTCATAGAAAATATTAGAAACTTTTGAATTCCCCTATTTACTAGAGAAACAAAGTTAATTGTCATTGGTAGTTGCTGTTGAGTCAAGTCCAACTCATAGCAACACTATGTACCACAGAACAAAACACTCCCTGACATTGCACCATGCCCAACATTATGTTAATGTTTCTCTGCTATTTGTAGGGTTTCTACAGCCAATTTTTTTGAGAGTGGGCTGCCAGGTCCTTCTCCTGTTTTAATAATGTATATATTTTTGATATTCATCAATCAGATTTTATGCATGTCATTTTACTGTAAAAGCCATTTTGCTTGCTAACTTCTAAATCTTGCAAGAGATCTTAACACTAAAAATCCAATGATTCCTTTAAAAGAACAGATATCATTTGAATATTTCCTTTGGCCCGGTAAAAAATTGACAAAATCATGCAGTTCAACTATGAATTGAAATAACTCCCTAATATTTAGAAATTAGAGAATTTAATTAGAAACTAGAAATTTAGAAAACTGGACATTATATGGAATCATGCAAAGTACAGGATGTGAGCATATGGACTGGTAGTAATTAGCACCAATATAGGGAATCTTGTTAAAAGTCATCTTTTATATCTGTGATTTAAATCAAAACAATGAAGAAATAATCAATCTTAGGGAAAAAAACTTCCAGTTACATGTGTTCAGCTACATTATTTCTGTAGAAACAAAATCAAGTATTTTAACTTTTCATTCTAATGAAATAAAAAAGGCTAGCAAGCTAACTCATACATGTTGTTGTTGTTGTTAGGTGCCGTCGAGTCGAGTCCAACTCATAGCGACCCTATGTACAGCAGATCGAAACACTTGCCGATTCTGTGTCAGGCAAACCATCTTATTTATGTTTAAGCCCATTGTTGCAGACCCTGTGTTAATCCATCTGGTGGAGGGTTTTCCTCTTTTCCGTTGACCTGCCACTCTTCCAAACATGATGTCCTTCTGCAGGGATTGTTCTCTCCTGACTACATGTCCGAAATATGTAAGACACAGTTTGGCCATTTTTGCTTCCAAGGAGCACTCTGGTTGTACCTCTTCTAGGACAGATCTGTTGGTTCTTTTGGCAGTCCAAAGAGGCAATAATTATTATACTGAGAAGCATCTTCTGGTTTTTTAAAGGATGTTCCAATATATCAACAGAGGCATAGAAGTTTTAGGGATATTTGCAATAATAAAAGAGGTCATTTTTACACCAGAATCGTAAAATCAGATGTGTTTGTTAAGAAATAAAGAAAAGAAAGAAAGAAAAAGAAGGAAGGGAGGAAGGAAGGAAGGAAGGAAGGAAGGAAGGAAGGAAGGAGAATAAAAGCTACTACACATTGGAGTGAAAAAGATACAAATACTGAATTTAATAAGTTTAGATACCAGGCAGCCACTATTGGCTTTTCCACATGAGTTCATTCTATTATTGTACTAGAGATTCAATATAGATACCAGAGAATCTCACATCATTAAATGAGAAATGGTCTTGTCTTTGGTCTGCTCCAGGAAAACAAACTCTGAGGGTGAGATTAACATACATACTTACTGGAGAGGTCTAAGAAGTAACACCCAATAGGTAGAAATTGAGTTGGACTGGGAAGAAGAAGCTAGATGTGCTGGGGAGGGGACCAAGGTCTCAGCCAAGCTTCAGGGAATCCCATGGGAGACATAAAAATGCGTTGTTCAAACTTGAGATGAGGGAATCAGGCCTTTGTGCCTCCACATGACCCATATTGGAATGTGGACCACCCTAGGGAGGGGATGGAACCTGGGCCAAGACACTTTTTGACTGAGAGCAACGCTTGGGGAAGGACTCAGCTGTGAACTGTCAGCAGACAGTGCTCAGGGCAACTGATGGGATGGAGGGGTCAGGAGTGGTCAGCATCCGCCACCAGTCCCTAGAGTGGGAACTGTCACTAATCGGTGATATTGAGCTGCAAGCATTCTTGACATTAGTAAAATGCAATGAGAAATTCATTTCATGCTTGTCTACTCAGGTAAAATCCAGAGAAGAAATATCATCATGACGAAAAATGAAAGCTGGAGTACAAGTGTGGGTAAAACAGAAGTAAATGTAAAGTAATTCTGAGATCATTGATATCTGCAGAAGGCTTACATAAAGTATGTATTTAGATTCTTTCCCTCTTTCACACACATAAACATATCTTATATACAGTGACCCTTATGTTACAAAAATTTAATCTAACAATACCTCCAAGTCAGAAAACTGTGGCATTGTTTTGATATCCAGACATCAAATGAAGAACTCTTCATGCCATCTCCTGCTCAGGCCAAAATCACATGCATCTTGCAGATGAGTGATATGAAAGCATAGGAATTTGGTTGAGTAACAGCATTTTATTTTCTTCTTATTATAGTATTCTGGCTGCTACAAGGTCCAGTTTCTAAATAACCTAATCCAAATAAAATGTAGAATATTCACTCCTCTTTCTTATTACTCACTATCTTCACTGCATCTCAAATGAAATGTTCTGTTACCACCTCATACCTAAAATGGCTCACATCAACCTTCTCACCAAATTCACTCCCATACTTCTTTTCAAATTATCAAACTTAACAAATAAGAACAAATGCTGGCAAGGTTGTGGAGAAAAAGGAACCCTCTTAATGCTGTTTTGTTGTTGTTAGGTGCTGTCGAGTCCTGTCCGACTCATAGCAACCCTCATAGGGTTTTCAATGGCAGATTGTTTTGGGATTGGCTTGGGAGTGGGTTGCCACGTCCTTCTCCCATTTTTGTGGTGCTGGGAATCGAAATCCGGACCTCAGAGACTGTGGTGCAACACTCTACCAACTGACCTAAATCCCAGCCCCTGTTAGTGTAACTATAAATTGGTTCAACTACTTTGGAAATAAATATGGAGATGCCTCAGAAAACTAAAAATAGAACTGCCATATGACCCAGCTATACCACTTCTGGGAATATGCCCAAAGGGAGACAAGTCATCATACCACAGAGACACCTGCTTCTCCATATGCAATGCAGCACTCTTCACAATGGTAAGGATACAGAACCAACCCAGGTGCCCATCAACAGAATGGATATCAAAATTATGGTGCATAGGCTGGGCATGGTGGCACACCTCTGGTAATCCCAGAGGTTTGGGATGCGGAGCCAGGAGGATCGCAAGTTCGAGACCAGAGGAAGTCTGCATAACTTAGTGAGACCCTGTCTCAAAAAATGAAAAAAAAAAAAATTATGGTGCATATACACAAAGGACTATTACTCAGCAATAAAAGAAAGTGAAATAATGTCATTTGCAGCAAAATGGATGGAACTGGAGAACATCATCTTGTGAATGAACACAGCTCAAAAAGAGAAATACCATATGCTCTCACTCATATGTGGGAGCTGAATCTTAAACGAAGAAAAATCCTACACATAAGTTGATACATAAAAAATGCACAATTAAACTTAGCAAAGAAGGAACAATATAAAGAGTACAAAGCAGAAAGGAGGGAACTAGCAAAGGGATGTGAAGATTGTGGAAAGTGGGATGAGGAGGAGAATAAACAGAGGGATAAAGAGGGGAGAGAGTAATCTCAATGCAAATGATGAAACTTCATGAGTACATTGGAAAAATGGGGGAATATAATGCAAATATGCATTTGAGTTTTACTACATATTAGTGAAAAGTTTCCACAAACTTTGTGGGTTGAGGCAAGCATTGTCAGAAGTGATGTCAAGGATGCACAATGGAGAAAGTCAATGCTGTATTACTCTGTACCCCACCATCATTTACCAATAAAGGGAGAAAAAAATTATCAAACTATATTACAGACAAGATCAACATCTGATGCTCTTAGTTGCATCCATTAAAATGAACCAGAAAAATAGAAAATCACTGGTGATTTTTAAATAAAGTATTTGTTGTTCTTGTTAGGTGCCGTGGAGTCAGTATCTGACTCATGGCGACCCTGTGTACAACAGGGGAAACACTATTGTCAGTGCTTCTCTGCTGTTCATAGGGTTTTCAATGGCAGATTGATTCTTGGGAGGGGGTTGCCAGGTCCTTCTCCCAAGCCTACAGATTCTGGTGTTCCCAGGCGGTCTCCCATCCAGGTACTAACCAGGCCTGACCCTGCTTAGCTTCCGAGATCTGACAGGATCGGATGCCACAGGGCTACAGCTGCAGGCTCAAATAAAGTATAAAATGATTGAAATTCAATGGATTTTTCCCCAGTTGTGTTAAAATATACTTGAAAATAAAAATGTATATATTTAAGATGGCTAATATAATTGATGGGCTGGGATTTAGCTCAGTGGGTAGAGCACTGCGCTGCAGTCAAGTTCAATTCCCAGCACCGCAAAAAAAAAATCGGAGAAGGGCCTGGCAATCCACTCCCAAGGCACTCCCGAAGCACTCAGCCATTGAAAACCCTATGAGGGTTGCTATGAGTCGGATACCGACTCGACGGCACCTAACAACAACAACAAGATAATTGATACACATAAGCATATATATTATGAAATGAATACCACAGTCAAGCTAATTAACATACCCATTGCCTCATATAATTACTTTAGTATATGATAAGATCAACTCTTAGAAAATTTCAGGTATCCATTAGAGTATTATTAACTATAGTGACCATGCTGTAAATTAGATCTCTAGAACTTCTTCACGTCACGTAATTAAACCTTTGTACTGTGTGACAATATTTCTTCATTTCCCTGCCCACCCTCTTCCCCTGGCAACTACCATTCTACTCTCTGATTTTATGAGTTTGACTTTTTTGGATTCCATATTTAAATGTTGTTGTAAGGTGCTGTCGAGTCGGTATCTGACTCATAGCGACCCTCTGTACAACAGGGGAAACACTATTGTCAGTGCTTCTCTGCTGCTCATAGGGTTTTCAATGGCAGATTGATTTTTGGGAGGGGATTTCCAGGTCCTTCTCCCAAGCCTATAGCTTCTGGTGTTCCCAGGCGGTCTCCCATCCAGGTACTAACCAGGCCCAACCCTGCTTAGCTTCCGAGATCTGATGGGATCGGATGCCACAGGGGTACAGCTGCAGGCACATTTAAATGTAATCATACAGAATTTGTTCTTCTATACCTAGCTTATTTCACTTAGCATGTGGTCCTCCAGATTCATCCATGTTATTATATTCCATTGCACATGCACCACATTTTTATTTATCCATTTATCCATGGCTGGCCATTTTAATTCCCTGTGCTAGCTATCATGAATAATGCTGTAATGAACATGGAAATGCAGCTATCTCTTAAAGTTACTAATTTCATTTCCTTTGAATGTATATCCAGAAATGGAATTGCTGGATCATGTGGCATTTCCATTTTTAAGTTTTTGAGAAATGATCAGTTTCTTTCTCATTATGGCTGTACCGATTTACATTCTCACCAACCATGTACAAGGGTTCCCTGTTCTCTACATCTTAGCACTCATTTTGTATTTTTTAAAATAGCCTTCCTAACAAGTGAGCAGTGGTAGCTCATTGTGGTTTTGATTTGCATTTCCTTGATAATTGGTGATGTTGAGTACCTTTTGTGGACTTTTGGCCATTTGTATGTCTCCCTTTGAAGAAAGTCTGTTCAAGCTATCAGCCTAGTTTTTAATCCTGTTATTTGGGGTTTTTTTGCTATTGTTGAGTTTGAGTTCCTTAAATATTTTTGGTATTAACCCTTTATAAAATACATCATTCAAAGATATTTTCTCTCATTCTGTCAGTTGCCTTTTGATTGATTTTGAGTGGCACAATTTTAGGGTGGAAATATAGGTGAAAGATCATGGATTTTTCCTCAGAAAGCTACTCTTTTTTCAAGGCTAACACACAGATAGTTTCAGAATCATTGCATATACCTAAAATATATTGAATAAGCTATTATACAGTTTCAGAAGAGAAAACAATCACTGCATTCAACTTAACCATTTTATAGGTAAGAAAAGAGAGGACAGAAATCAGAAGCCACTCAACAGAGAACATAGAATTAGTGAGTAGCCACGTCTCACAAGCACCCAATTCTCAAAGCAACATTTCTTTTGCAACAATAAACTGGTAACATTTCAGGACGTTTCAGTGTGATCTTATTTTCTACCTTCACTGTATTTAATTAGCATTCAATTTGGTCAAAGACTGTCATTCCTAATGTTATTGGTTTTGTTTGTTTTGCTAGGTGCCATCGAGTCTGTATCCGACTCATAGCGACCCTCAGAGGGTTTTCAATGGCTGATTGTTTCGGGATTGCCTTGGGAGTGGATTGCCAGGCCCTTCTCCCATTTTTGCGGTGCTGGGAATCAAACTCAGGACCTCAGAGACTGCAGAGCAGCGCTCTGCCAACTGAGCTAAATCCCAGCCCTCCTAATGTTATAGTCAACACTAATGTTGAATGATTAAGCTCCTGTGGTATTTTATGTACATATAGGCAGAGACCTGATGGAAAATCAAGTCAGATTCAGAAGAGTGTGTGGAACCAGGAACACCATTCCTGATGTCAGATGAATAATTGGCCAAAAGCAGAGAACACCAGGAAGATGCTATGTATGTTTTTATTGACTATGCAAAGGCATTTGATTGTGTGGATCATAACAAATTATGGATAACATTGCAAAGAATGGAAATACCAGGGCACTTAATTGTACTCATGAGGAATCATACATGGACCAAGAGTCAGTTGTTTGAACAGAACAAGGAAACACTGCCGGGTTTAAAGTCGAGAAAGGGATGCATCAGGGCTGTATCCTTTCACTGTACCTCTTCAATCTCTATGCTGAGCAAATAATTCAAGAAGCTGGACTTTATGAAGAACACAGAATCAGGATTGGAGGAAGACTCATTAACAACCTGCATTATGCAGATGACACAACTCTACTTGCTGAAAGTGAAGACGATTTGAAACATTTACTGAAGATCAAAGAACACAGCCTTCAGTATGGATTGCAACTCAAAATCAACAAAACAAAAATCCTTACAACTGGGTCAATAAGCAACTTCATGATAAAAGGAGAAAAGATTGAAATTGTCTAAGATTTTGCTTTACTTGGTTCTACAATCAACACCCATGGAAAGAGCAGTCAAGAAACCAAAAAGATGAATTGCATTGGGAAAACTCTTGCAAAAGACTTCTTTAAAGTGCTGAAAAGTAAAGATGTCATGTTGAAGACCAAGGTTCGCCTGACTCATGCCATGATATTTTCAGTCATATCATATGGTTGTGAAAGCTGGACATTGAATAAAGGAGACAGAAGAAAAGTTGATGCTTTTGAGTTATGGTGCTGGAGACGAGTATTGAATATATCATGGACTGCCAAAAGAACCAACAGATCCATCCTAGGGCAACCAGGAGTGGTCCTTGGAAGCTAGAATGGTTACAGTGTGTATTTTGGACATAGAGTCAAGAGGGACCAATCTCTGGAGAAGGACATCATGTTGGGAGAGTAGCAGGTCAACGAGAAAAAAGGAAGACCCTCAACTAGATGGATTAACACAGTGTCTGTAACAATAAGCTTAACATAGAATTGGGGAATGTTTTGTTCTGTTCTATATAGGGTTGCTATGAGTTGGATCTGACTCCATGGCACTAAAAAGAACACAGGAAACCATAACCAGATTTTATGTCTTAGACAAGCCTGGCTGTATATTTATTATAATCTATAAAGCTGGGAAATATGGTTACCTGGTAGCAAAACTTAAATGCATTGAATATAAGTTCTCTAATTAGGCCCCAGGCCTGTGGAAAGAGCCGAGTCCATGAGACCCACACACTGAGCCAATTGGTGGCTCCAATAACCTCCAACACCATTCTGCCCGGAAAGAGGTTTCCAGCTTAGGACAATGTATGGCCTAAAGCCAGCACTGCTCATGTACCATGAAAAATTTAAACCAGAATACCATTTCAAAATCCATAAAACATTTTGAAACATCTGGCTAACACTGCATTGCAATTGTCACTGTAGCTTTCCCATTTTTTTTTAGAACAGGATTTTGTGTTAGGCTTTTTAAAGAAAATACAGGGGGAATAAAATCCATAACCACACGTCTTCCCAAACCCTAAAAGTTCTCTTTACTTGTTTCTTTGTGCTTTTATTCTGGATCTTACAAGGAAATATGTGTGTATGATATGTAGACATATATATCCTCATATTTCACATAGTTTTGTCCTCAATTCCAGACATGATACGCTGCTGCTGAGCATATTTTTTAATAAAATTAAAGATTTTATTCCTTCAATGATTAACTAATAAAAGCCTTGGTACAAATGCACTAAATTTTAAATAGTATATTAATACAAAATAAGGCAAATTATTACAGACTCACAGTGACCTTAATGTTTAAAATAAAAATTCTAGTTATAAATATTTCAGGAAATTTCCTAATATAAGTGAAATATGTCAAAAATTGTGGCTATGTAGTTTTAAACTAATCTTAAAATAATAATCATGGAAGTCACACCATTGGGTATTGAGAAACACAACTTAGGAGAAAACTATAAATACTTTGTAAACAATAAGCAAATTTATATGATACTTAAAAGGATCATCTAGAAATTTAAAAGGCTTATGGTTGATTACAACTGAGTACCAGATGCTGAAAATGAGGTCAAAACCTCTATAAACACTAGTTAAGTTTAGGTTCAGGGTATGTGACTCTCAATTACTTTTGAGCATAATTTTTATCTTATCTATGGCAGATTAGCTCATTCATGCCTACAGAGCCCAAGTTGAAAGTTCATTTCAAGCAAGAGTCAATTTACTTTCCCCTCTGATCTGAACAGTATTCTTCAGTAGGATTCCAGAATCTAACTATCCCTCTAGTAAAAATTAATTAATTAATTAATTAATTAATTAATTAATATAAAGGCTAATCACCTCCTCACACCACTGCCAGAGTCCCAAGGGCATCTCTTTCATCCTGAGACCAGTATCACCTTCTCTATCTACAAAGGGCAGAATGCTGTCATTTCTTAAAAGCCAACTACACCCCAGGCCTTACCCTTGGCCCTAGAGATGCCGTAATGAGAAGGTTGGACCCAGTCCCTGCTGCCTCAGAACTGCATTCTGAACTCTGCTTCTTCTGGGAAGCCTGTTGAAAATTTCAAGCAATCCTGATTCCTTTCTTCTCTGAGCTGCTCTAGCATTTAGAATCTGTAATTGAATATTAGACCACTTTACGGTGCTATTTACTCGTTTCCACTTGAATTCATCTCTGAAACACTGTTACTCTCATTTCCCCAACTAAATTACAAATGCCTTGAAATCTAGACGCTTTCTTTATTCTCTATCACATGTTATGCTTAATCTAAGGGTAGTTTCTCCAATTTAATGTTGCCTTTTATTGCTCTTAAGTAGGTAGAAAGCATTACAGGTAAGGAAGACTAAGGGATTTCAAATAAAATTTGACTGAGGATTTTGACTGACTCATAACCTAGTAAGTATGATTGTTACCAAACCAGGCTAGCTTTGCCCACAATGCATTATGCCAGTCACTAAGACTATGAGTACTGAGAAAGAGAAGCAGTTTACTCAGGAGGTGGCCAGGAGTGCTGAGTCAGGAGATAAAGTCTCAAGTCCACCTCCCTGAGCATAGGGTGTGCTGATATTTATGGGCTGAGCTCTGAGGAAAAGTGACTGCATCAAACTTTATTAACTGTCATGACCCACACGCCAGAGATGTTATTCAGAGTCAAATAAAAATAAGTAACTAAGGGTAGGTGACCCCGACGTGTCTGTCAGCTTGTTGTGCTGTGGGGGCTGGCATGTTGCAGTGATGCTGAGAGCTATGCCATCAGTATTTCAGATATCAGCAGGGCCACCGGTGGTGGGCAGGTTCCAGCTGAGCTTCCAGACTAAGGCAGACAGGGAGAAGAATGTGGCAGCCCACTCCTGAAACACTTAGCCATTAAAAACCCTATGAATATATAGTGCCAGAAAAGGAGGCCCCCAGACTGGAAGGCATTCGAGAAATGACTGGAGAAGAGTTGCCTCCTCAAAGTAAAGTCGACTTTAGTGATGGGAATGGAGTAAAGTCCCTCGGACCTTCTTTTGTTGATGGGGCATGACTCAAAATGAGAAGAAACATAGTGGCTGCAACAATGGACTCAAACCTGAAAGGATCATGGGCATGGCATAGAATCAGGGAGTGTTCTGTTCTGTTGTACATAGAGTCACTATGAGTTAGATCCAACATGATGGCACCTAACAACAACAAGAGCATATGAAGCAGGTTAAGTATAGAAAAGCATATAACTAAAAGCAGATGGATTCTAGAGAGTTTGTTCTGGAGCTAAGAGCAGTGGTTTATTCAGTTTTTCCCTCAGTTTCAACGTATTCATACATAAATATCATATATTTTCATATCTAATCCATAACCTTTCAACAGTTTTAGGGGGCTACATAATCATATGAGGATTAGAATCATGTGTGGATTGGATTTGAGGCTGAGACCTCTCGACCAAGCTATCAATCCATCTCTTGACCCATCTGTCAACCAATCTGCATGCAACTACAATCTGCATCTGATTTTGTAGCCCTCTAAAACTGATGAAAGGGTATGGATTAGATTTGGGAACATATGGTACTTAATTCATAGTCATTATACAATATCAGGGCTGGGATTTAGCTCAGTTGGTAGAGCACTGCGCTGCGGTCTCTGAGGTCCTGAGTTCAATTCCCAGCACCACAAAAATGGGAGAAGGACCTGGCAATCCACTCCCAAGGCAATCCCGAAAGAGTCAGCCATTGAAAACCCTATGAGGGTCTCTATGAGTCGTATACCAACTCGACGGCACCTAGCAACAACATACAATATCAAGTGAAAAGGCAAATTATTATTACTGCATATGCAAAGTAAAAATCTAGGTACTATAATTTTAAAAAATAAGTTGATATAGATAGAGAAATGATCAATCTGGCTTATCTAAGAAGGGAAAATGAAAGCAGAGTAGAAAGAAGGGGAGAAGAGGGTAGCAAAGGGGAGTGGAGGTTGAAGAAGTGAGGGGAGGGGAAATAATGTGGGGGGATAAAGAAGGAAAGTATAATCTCAAAATAGATGATACAACAATACAAATACATGTGGGAAAATGGACCATAAATCAAAAATGCATGTGATTTTTTACTATATATTAATCAAAGTTTCTGTGAAATATGTAAGTTGAATATATAACTAAAGGGAAAACATAACTAAAAGTGACGTAATGGTTGCATACTAGAAAGTGCATCAGCCTTATTACTGTGTAACCCACCATTTATAAACAAAAGGGATATATTTAAAAATCTGGACACTAAAATATTAAGTTAAATCATATGAAATTGTGGAGGTTTTGCTCAAGAATATTCAATTTCCAGCAAGTTCATATGGTTAAATCTAAATCATACAGATCATGATTCTATATGTGGACATTATAGGTAGATTAAAATATTCTTCACATTTAAGGGCACTTCTCTATTTTTCATTTAGAATATTTTTAAATTAGAAAAAAATTAAGTTATTCCGATTTGTTGAATTCTTTTTAAAATCTATGAAAAGATGGCTCTGCCACAGGAAGTCTGGCACCCAGTCTCTCAGAGCCTCAGTCAGATTTGCTGCGCTAGATCCAGGACTGCCATCCTTGAAAAAATGGCTCTTTAGTGTCTAACACCCTCTAGTGAGCAGATTGCAAACGCTCAGCTCGTTCTTGTGAATACACTGGAAAACCCAGGATCCCCATTTGAAGAAAGTTGCAAGTGTTACTTCCTAATTGAGCTCAGGCTTCCCCCCACCTCCCAAGCCAATTAAGGCCAGTGTTTCTGTTATTCATATATCCAGCCCTTATTTTTAATTCAATTTGAATCTCAAAGACTCAGAGTAAAGAACAGAATCATCACACTTAAAGACATCAAGGTTACTTGGATCTTCTACCACCTTTCTAATGTTAACGCAACCAACCTCTGTTACTTACTGAACATACCACAGGGATAATCAGCATGTGATTGACAGGGAGAACCAGCTGGTCAGTCTAATACAGGAGGATGGAGGTGACTATTCAGTGCTGCACAATGGAGCTGAGGGGCTAGGCAGGTGGCTCTCAATGTCGAGATTTATTCAGAAATCAGATAACTCTCGGTCGTTTACAGAATTTCAGTATAACCAGTTGGTTCTTTGTCCTTTAATTAAATATTACTCTTCTGTTGAATGTATGCCTAGAGTTTGGACTGACTGTGTGAATTTCAATCTGATGAATCCAATAAAGAGGTGAACATCAAATGACATGCATTCATTTAAAATTTATACTTCACTCACTTCCTAAATTTAATATGCATTGCCTTCTGAGTTTTGAGCACATCTGGGAGAGACTTTGTTGTCACATTCACAGCATAACTCCCCTCTCTCCCAGGAAGATCCTGAACAGCAAGTCCACACATCCCTTGTTCCTTTTGACACTGGAGGGTTCTTTGTGAGATATGAGACTCAGTGTGAAAACTTTTTCTCCTGTCCTATTTTTGTTGGTTCAACAAGCATTTGTGGTGTTCCTATTACATATGTTGTTGTTGTTGTTAGGTGCCATCGAGTCGGTATCCGACTCATAGCGACCCTCATAGGGTTTTCAATGGCTGACTGTTTCAGGATTGCCTTGGGAATGGATTGCCAGGTCCTTCTCCCATTTTTGCAGTGCTAAGAATTGAACTCGGGACCTCAGAGACTGCAGCGCAGCACTCTACCAACTGAGCTGAATCCCAGGCCCCTATTAGATATATTAGATATAATTCAGTGTGTCTGCTATAAAGAGGAATTTTAAAAACTTAATGGAAAGTTTACCCAGCGTAGCTAATAATCTATAGAAGGACCTCATGTCTGTGTGCAACTCTGAGGCAGGGTGGGTTAATTTTTCCCACTCTGGGTGCAAATGAAGGCTGTGGAGCTGTGAGCCTGGAACAGGAAGTGTGCTGCCATTCCTGGATGACTTTAGGAAGGAGGTGACCCTTGATCTGGGTCTTAAACAATGTCCCAGCTCAAAATCTTCTCTCCACCCATTCCCCTCTCCTCTGCACCAGCCTTCTCTTCTCTTCCAGGTACTTTATTTCCTTCTTACTTATCCTGCATAGGAAGAGACTGGTCAGATGCCAAGGTGGAATGGTGGACCAGGGAAAAAAGAGACATGACCAAAAAAAGCAAGAGCCAGAAGAATAGAAGGACAAAATATGTGTTCCGTAGAGACAAGACTCGGAGGGGGCCACAGACGCCTGTGTCATGTTGCCCTTTTAATGTGTAGTTTGGTGCAGGCCCGGGGATAAGCATATCAGATATGAAAAACATACCTCGGCCAAGACATATATATGCTTAGGGCTTAAGTTAATTATATCTCTTCTTTCTGCCAAGCTATGGAGCTGAGCTTCCACCGCCCGCTCACGGCACTCTAGGATCTCCTTGCCCAGGGGGGGGCAATATACTTTGGGTTGTCCCGGAAAATTCAAAACTATGGGCTCAGGTTCACTTGGTTTGCATCACAGTGTTTCACATATGTTGGGAGAGTAGGACAGACCCACTCTTCTTAAAATAGGAAATAGGATGAACCTTGTTTCAACGTCCCTGTATTAGTTACTTTCGCATTGCTGTAACAGAATCCTGTCAGAAACAATTTAAGGTAGGAAACGATTTATTTTGGCTCATAGTATCAGAGGGCCCAGTCCACAGTGGTGTGGAAGACATGGCAAAGCAGGCAGTGGGAGCCCGTGATGGAGGACAGCCCTTCACATCATGGCAGATCAGGAAGCAGAGAGCAAAACAGGAAGTAGCGGCCAGGGATCGTCTTCAAAGTTCTTCCCCCAGTAACCTATGTCTGTCAGCTAAGTCCCTCATCCTAAAGTTTCCACAGCCTCCTAAAATAGCACCACAAGTTGAAGAACAACCATTCAAAACATGAGCTTGGGGAGAACATTTCACACCTAAACCATAACAGTCTCTAAAAATTTCCTGATTTTATCCTGTAAATAGGGTGAGGTTCATCTGAGCAAATACTTCTTCAAGGACACAGCCCCACCTTGCATCTTTTGTGTAGCAACAAAAACTCAAAAAGTTCAAAACATGTAGGAACAAGCCAGTGTAGGAAAAATATTTCATTGTTGACACTCCCTCTTCTTCCCTGGCTCCTGCTTTGGGTGACACCCAGGCCCTCTGGTCCCTCCACCCTCCAAGCTCTCAAGCCCTGTCCTCTAGAAATGCTTGGACTTGACCATTCTTATTAGTATCCAGGTGCCACTTAACCCCTTCCTCAGTTTCCTTTCCTGGAGAATGGAAATAATAATGGAGCAAAACATCACTGAACAATGGGGCTATGTTTTGAGCATTGTGTAAACATCGTAGCATGTACTTATACCATCCCAGATGAACAAGGTCAATCACTGGATTTGACCTCTTCATACAGCCGGGAGATGTGGTAAACACAAGATGTATGAGGCCACTGCATATATTTCACAGTGAGTATTTTCATAAATAAAAGGAGAACACCCTAAGCTAACAATAAAAAGTATAGAATAGTAAATAAATAAACTAGTAACAGTAGTTCATTATCCTTATCAACTACTATGGACTATATATAATTGTCTTGCTATATACCTTTACATGAGTGGTGGTACATAGGTTTGTTTACCTCACTATTACCACAAATATTTGAGTAATGTGTTCTATTACAACATTACATCAGGCAGGTAATAGAAATTTTTCAGCTTCTTTTATCGTCATGCCAGGGATCGAACCCTGGCCCTGCACATTCTAGGCAAGCAGTACCACTCAGCTCCATCCCCAGGCCTTTTTCAATTTCATTATAATCTTCTGGGACCACCAAAACCTCACTATGTGGGGCATGACTATACCTGCCTTACAGAAAGGTTGAGAGGACAAATGTCCAATAAACATGTGAAAAAATGCCCACCAACAATCAGGGCAACGTAAATCAAAACAACACTGAGATTCCATCTCACTCCAGTAAGAACAGTCAAGATTAACAAAGCAAATAACAATAAATGCTGGTGAGAATGCAGAGAAAAAGGAACCTTTTACACTGTTAGTGGGACTGTAAAATTAGTTCAGCCGCTTTGAAAATCAATATGGAGGTAACTTGCAGTTATTGTTAGGTGCTGTCAAGTTGGGTCCCACTTACAGCAACCCTATGTACAATAGAATGAAACACTCCCTGACACTATGCCATGCCCAGGACTGTCAGTGTTTCTCTGCTATTCATAGGGTCTTCAATGGCCCATTGTTTCAGGAGTGGGCTGCCAGATTCTTCTCTCATTTTTGCATTGCTGGGGATTGAACGCAGGGCTCAGAAAGCATAGAGCAGCACTCTACCAACTGAGCTAGAGTCCAGCATGGAAGTAACTTAGAAAACTAAAAATAGAACAACCATATGATCTGACTATACCACTACTAGGAATATACCCAAAGGAAAATAAGTCATCATATCACAGGGACACCTGCACCTCCATATTTAATGCAGCACTCTTCACCCACTGCAAGGGTATGGAATCAATGTAGATGCCCATCAGCAGAAGATTGGATTAAAAATTGTGAGATTAGATAGATAGATAAATAGATGTGTGTGTGTGTGTGTGTGTGTGTGTGTGTGTGTGTGTATGAATACCATTCAGCAGAAAGGAGAATGAAATTATTTGATTTGCAGCAAAATATGGATGGAACTGGAAATCATCATTTTAAGCAAAACAACTCAGATTTAAAAAGAGAAATACCACATGTTCTCACTCATATGCTGGAGCTAAATCCTTCTTAAAGGAAAAATAACTTGTGTGAGTGTATGTATGTATATATATATATATATATATATATATATATATATATGAGGATATATATATATATATACAGTCATACTTATCTAAGAATGGAAAATACAAGTGGACCTGATAGGAGGTAGGAGGGGACTAGTGGGAGGCCTGCAGCTCTACCACTCTCGTATCCAATCCCATCAGATCTCGGAAGCTAAGCAGGTCAGACCTATTTGGTGCTGGGATGGGAGACCACCTGGGAATGCCAGGGGCTGTAGGCTTAGAAGAAGAATCCGGTAACCCACTCTCAAAAGACAATCAGCCATTGAAAACCCTATGAATAGCAGAGAAGCACTAACAATAGTGTTTCACCTGTTGTACACAGGGTCACCATGAGTCGGACACCAACTGGACTGCAGCTAACAACAACAGTGGGAGGCAGTGGATGATGGGGAAAGGGGGACGGGGGTGAATGTAAAGAGGAAAAGAAAAATATGCAAAATATAGGATACAATTCTATGAATTTCTTTTTTCTTTCTTTCTTTGTTTATTTTGTTCTGCAAAATGTTTAAGGAAATGGAAGTATAACCAAAACTGATTCAATAGTTGCACAATGGATATATCGAATGACTTATTACACTGTACTCCACTAAGATATATAAATAAAATACAAAAAAAAAAGAAATACTGGGAGAATAACATGAGATGCTTATAAATCCAGTAAGAGGCTACGTGTCCATGACTTTAGCCATGATGGCTAGATGTACTTAGAAAATGTCTGGAGCACCAAAGTTCTTTATCCTCTTCTCTACCATCACATTGGACGTGCTATAATTTATGCTCCTGTGTAAGGTAAGGATTAGTATGTGTGAAAGTGATTTGTAAGCTGCAAAAACCTACGCACATGTGATATTTCTAATGATTTACTTAGAGAAAGGTGTTACTCCTCCCAAAGGATATTTGCATTTTATTTGGAGACAATTTTTTACTTTAAACTTGATGCTTTAATGATGGTAATTCACACATCATTCACCACCAGTGAATGTTAATTCAGCCCTTTAGTGAGTTGAAGAAGAGAACATAAGAAAGGCTGATAGTCTTTTCTATGAGCCTCCAAAATACATGAAGTTGGAAGAGTAAAATTAATATTGTCCTCTATCTATACATAAGAAACTGTGAGCAGTTAATTGGAGATATGAATGAGTTTGAACAATTCCTCATGAAAATAGGACATTGTGCCAGGTGGGGTGGCGCGCGCCTGTAATCCCAGTGGCTTGGGAGGTGGAGGCAGGAGGATCACAAGTTCAAGACCAGAGGCAGTCTGCATAATTTAGCGAGATAAATGGGCTGGGGGTGCAGCTCAGTGGCCCAGCACTTGCAGAGCATGCAGGCACGAGGCCCTGGGTTCAACACCCAGTACTACAAACAAACAACAACAAAAATAAATAGGACATTGTCTTTGATCTTAGTCAAAAGGCCATAAATTCGTTTAGTTTCATCAGTTATACCCAATGTGACGCTTTGAGGGGGGGGGGGTCTTTATAAGGAGGACAGCTGGGCCTGTGTGGGGATAGGAGATCTATGAGAAATCTCTGTGCTCTCTGCCCAATTTTTCTGTGAAGCTAAAGTTCTCTCTGAAATAAAGGGTTTTATTCTTTTTGTTTTGGTTTTGATTATTTATTTATTTATTTATTTATTTATTTTAGCATCTCAGGCCGACTCAGATCTTCACATCACACTGACTGGCACGCATTGCAGGGAGGCTCCTGACTATCCAAAGTGCCCACATTTAAACGCAGAAGTGGAGGCCACGGAGGAGATGCAGCCGAGCACGCATCGTGTGTTTGCGCAGGCGCGGACTCTGCTGAAATCCATGCCTCCCATCCCCACCACCCCACGCATCACACTGCGTCATGGTGGCATCTGGCATTTAGTCTGGCACCGGGAAGGAACACAGGTTCCGGGGTAATTGACCTTACAAGTCATGTGAAGGTGGAACTTCAGCAAATTATCCAGCCTGCTTGGATTTATTGCCACCCTGAATCCAGCAGATGGCAATGAAGAACTGCCTAATTCCTGTGCAAAGGTGAGGAACCCAGATCACGTTCTTTACTTCATAAATTATCCTAACAGTTTTTGTTCTAATATAACGTTTTTGCCAGATGCAGTGATGGCGTACACCCATAATCCCAGCAACTCAGTAGGCTGAGGCAGGAGGATCACAAATTCAAGCCCAGTGGCAGCCTGGCCACCTTAATAAGACACTGTCTCAAGATTTAAAATAGTAATAAACAAAACAAACAAACAAAAACCACCTTTTTTTAAGGTACCAATGTTTGGGTACAAGAAGAAAAACAAGGTCCTGGTCCTTCTCTTCTTCATACCAGTTATATTTTCCCTCTCTATAGGAAAACAAAAAATCTGAAATCCAAGTTTATTAATTCATTTGATGTGAAATATGTTCTTCTCCTGTCCTGTGGTTGTATATTGAGGCCAGCAGGACACAACATGCCCCCAGGTAAAAACCATGGGTATGTAACCAAGCACAATGGCTTTGCATCTTGGTGAGTGCAAAGGTATAATAAACACAGCTAAAAGGGGGCTGGGATTTAGCTCAGTTGGTAGAGCACTGTGCTGCAGTCTCTGAGGTCCCAAGTTAAATTCCCGGCACCCAAAAATGGGAGAAGGGCCTGGCAATCCACTCCCAAGGCAATCCCGAAACAGACAGCCATTGAAAACCCTATGAGGGTCACTATGAGTCGGATACCGACTCGATGGCACCTAACAACAACAACAACAAGACATAAAAGAGTGGAGAAACACTTCTTATCAGCACAGGCAAGGAGAAGCATGGGAGTCCCTTTCCAATGCTGTCCCCAAACAAAGGAAGCCTGGGGGTTTTATTCAGGGAACCTTTATATATTCGTAGAGGGGTTAGTTCTTTTCTAAGCATGCTTAGTTAGGGTCATAGCACACATGTTGGAAAGATAAAGGGGGTGGGGCAGGAATACCTCTGAGCATGCTTAGCTTGTATTATAAAGTTTTAAATGAGAACAAAGGAAAGGACACTTTGAAAATGCATTCCATGCTCCTACCTCACTTAGCGCCTGCAGCCGTAGCCCTGTGGCATCCGATCCTGTCAGATCTCGGAAGCTAAGCAGGGTCGGGCCTGGTTAGTACCTGGATGGGAGACCGCCTGGGAACACCAGAAGCTGTAGACTTGGGAGAAGGACCTGGCAACCCCCTCCCAAAAATCAATCTGCCATTGAAAACCCTATGAACATCGGAGAAGCACTGACAGTAGTGTTTCCCCTGTTGTAGAGAGGGTCGCTATGAGTCGGATACCGACTCGATGGCACCTAACAACAACAACAACCTCACTTAGCAGCTAACAGGTGCATGCAGATATGTTCACAAACACCTCAACAACCGGATACTAAAAATAGTGGGTTTAAATAAGACCTATGTACTTCTGACTCTCAATTTGAAGACAGTGAAATTATGAAAGGAATTATTAATTTCCTATGAATTATATACTTTGTTATAATAAAAATACCTGGAATTATTTTGGGAGGCAGAATATTTATTTCAGAAATAAAAATAACAATACACTCCTACTGGTTATTAGGAAATCTCTTTTTACATGTAAATCCCTAAAGAATATACTCCAGGAATATGCTGTTTATACAAATTTTAGAGGCTGGGATTTGGCTCAGTTGGTAGAGCGCTGTGCTGCAGTCTCTGAGGTCCCGAGTTCAATTCCCAGCACCGCAAAAATGGGAGAAGGGCCTGGAAATCCACTCCCAAGGCAATCCCGAAACAGTCAGCCATTGAAAACCCTATGAGGGTTGCTATGAGTCGGATACCGACTCGACGGCACCTAACAACAACGACAACAAATTTTAGAATAAGGTTCTTCAGCCCCCATGCGCTCCTTCCAGTTCTTGCAGCCATCTCTTGCCAGTACCTTTCTTTCCATACTTTCTCTATATTTCTGATTTGTAACAACTGATTTATGGTTGTTGTTGTTGTTGTTTTGTCGTGTGTGAAGCATGTCCTAGTAGACACGGGCTCATAGTTTGTGTCCTCTCCCTGTTAGACAGAGGGACTGCTGGACACAGGACCAGACGTGACATTGACTCCTGGAGATCTGAAGTGTCATCCTCACTCTCTACCCACTCAATGAGCTTTTACCTGGTTCCTTAATTTCGAGCTGTGACTGGCACACTCAGTTCCCTAGCCAGTGAGTGTAACACCAATGTTGAGTCCTCTGCCTATGGAGTAAGGGATATCATGGTGGGGAAGGTCAAACTGAGACCTCTGGAACTGCCCCTCACAAAAACCATAAATTAGGTGAAGGGAGACATCAGGAAACAATGCCACCCTTAAAGACCCAAAACAATGGTCCCCAAACTTCAGCACCCAGCTGGGAGGTGCATTTCAGGATGATTCAAGCACATTACATTTGTTTTGTAAATACAGATGAAGTTTTGCTCCCTTACCTGCCACTTACATTAGTACCGGTCCATGGCCCAGATGCTGGGGATGCCTAATCTAAAAGAGTTAAGGAAGGTGCTTGTCTCTATCAAAGAGACAAGCTTAATTCTTCAGTCTGGCCCCTGCAGAAACCAAATGGATTCTAGAATGACTATCGAAAACACATCCCTACAGCAGCCCCAATTATAGCTTCTCTGTCAGATGTAATATTTTTCTAGGCAGATTAACACACCCTAGGGATATGGGATGTGACCACTGATTTGTCAAATGTATTCTTTTCTATTCCAATCAGAAAAGCCAATCTGAAAAACGTTTGTGTTCATATTAAACAGGTAGCTGTACACAGTGAAGAATTTGACTCCTTTCCTCTTAAGGTCCGGGAGGGAAGGACTGCTTGGCCAGGAGATATCACGTGTTATCCCTGGTCAGGGTGACCAGTATTGGAATGTACGCAGACTGAGGTAACAGGACACAGATTGGTGCATGCGCATGATATTACTATGATGTAATCCCATGTAACCACGATGCGATTGGACCACGGTCTTGGCAATTAGCCGCTATTTTGTAAGAGCGTTAAGAAGCTGCTCACCAGCACTGGGCATGGATAGGATGAATCCAGCAGAGAGGAGCAGAGAGGATGGGACGTGCAGAGAGGATGGGCCACAGAGAGGACTGGGGGGCATGGAGAGAAAACGGGTCGTGCAGAAGGCAACAATCGTGGGCAGTGGCACCACGGAGGGACCAGAGAGGAACGCCCTGGAATAAAGCAGGTCACACCTGCCTTCGACTCCTCCCGTATGTTTTGGTTTCTCTGTGGGCTCCACGCATCCCTCCCTAGCCAAGGAGCCCAGCTCAGGTTCAACACCAAGCAACCCTGCCTCCAGAATTCCTCAGCATGAGCTTAGTCGTATCAGACATGCCAAATCACAATGTAAAGTGAGCCAGCAGCCATTCATCACAAAATGGAAATAGTGTATCTGGGATCAAAACTGAGCAAGATCTGCTGGGTGTGGGGGGCACACCTGGAATCCTGGCACTTGGGAAGCTGAGGCAGGGGGGCTGCAAGTGTGAGGTGACCCTGGGCTACAGAGTGAGTTCATGGCTTGCCTGGGCTATGTAGCAAGACTGTGTCCAAAAAAAGAAAAATTAAAAATTAAAAAATGAGCAAGATATAAACAGGTAGCTCATCCCTCCTTCTCTCCTTCACGCCTTCCTTTCTGCTCAAATCTACAGGCTTACGGGGAGTCACTAAGGCACAGCTGACAACCCATTATGGTTTAGGGATGGGCTGGCTCAGTAGGTGGTATAAGCTGGACATGAACGGTGACTCTTCTGCAGCCTCACTCATGAATAGCCCTGACAGAAAGGTTTCACGTGTTCTGGATGGTATTGGGACCAGAAAACCTGACCCACGGAAGTGAAACACCAGCAACATCTGACCCACGTTGCAATGATTTATTATTTTTTAATTGACCAATACCCAGGACACTGTCATTGTCACAGGTGTTCATTATCCAGCAGATGCTGTCTTTTTCATACTAACTGACAATCTAAAAGCCAGGCAGCTGAGCTACCCTCAAGCTAATTGCAAATGATGTTCCTCGGAGTCCCAGATCTCTTCAGTTCTTAATAGCATTATCCTTACCTGCTGACTTTGAGTCACCTCACATCACAAAACAAGTTTTGCCAGAAGCAGATGGGCAGGATGAATGCAAACACTCCCCAACAACTCACAGGAACAAATGCAAAATGTCTTTCCATGTTAATAACATTAAAACCCAGAGAATCTAACAACCTAATGAAACCATAAACTCAAAAGAAGCCTAAAAAGCAATAAACAGATAAACTTCATTCCTTTTGGTGAAACTTAATTCAGAAAAATTTCATTTTATATACAAAAGCTTAGTCATTTGCATCACACTATGTTCTGGAATCCACATAGCACTTACTTTTATGCAATCTGAGCAACTTAGCTATCTGGTTATCTGTTTTGCTGTCACTTCTGGAACAATCACTTTTCACACACATTGATACTGGCATATAACGCGCTGCTTTGTGACATGCTGTTGCTATAGCACTTTGTTCTGTGCGTTACATAGGCTGCTTCCCCTGGCTAATTCACCTCATCTGATCCTGGCAGTGAGTACATGGAACCTTCCTGTTACCTGTCTACAAGGTAGTGCATGCCATGAGACTAGTTCAAGAGACAATCACAGGTGAACAGAATCATAGGTCTCATCTAGAATAGTCCTTGTATTTTGAAATTGACCATCTCTTTCCTAACTAGTGGTTGAGACTTCTGCAAGGCCACTCAGGTAGACCATATGAAATAATACTAGAAACATCATTATGGCAATGCAATTGGCCAAAAATAAGTCATCAGCTAAATTAGTTAGGTTGTCCTAGAATGACTAGCTCCCCAATTACTTCCTCCCACAGAAGCCTCATCTCTTTCTCTCTAGTTATTGACCTTCTGTTATGTCTTTGGTATCTCCCTAGTTAGTTACAGTTCTTTCTTGTGGCTGGTATCGGTTAGGGTCTCATCAAAAGAATAGCGATTATGCTAGCTATTTAAAATGTTGTTGTTGTTAGGTGCCATCGAGTTGGTATCGACTCACAGAAACCCTACAGGCAAAACACTATTGTCAGTGCTTTTCTGTTATTCATAGGGTTTCCAATGGCTGATTGTTTGGGGGAGTGGGTTGCCAGGTCCTTCTCCTAACCCTACAGCACCTGGTGTTCCCATCCAAGTACTAACCAGGTTAACCCTGCTTAGCTTCTGAGATCTGAGGGGTTTGGACACCACAGTGATATGGCTACAGGCCACAGATATTTAAAATAGAGGATATTTAATTCGAGGACTTTGGTTACACCATTTCTGGAACACTAAAAGAGCAAAAAAATAAGCACATCAAAATAACATGGAGATTAGCAACTGCAGGAAGGAGCTACCATAAGTCCGGGAACAACAGGAAAGCAGCAGTGTCACCAGAAACTGGGCACTCAGAGAATGGCTCTCCATGAGGTCAGGGCTCCAGCAGCCATGGCTGTAGCCCTCAGCCTGGTGCCTCCCAGTTAGTGCCGAGATCTATGAAGGACTCGCCACATGGTTAGTGCTGGTCAAATCATTCCAACAGAAATTATTGCTAAAGGACAGTTTATGAAAAGAAACCATCTCATAGCATTGTAAAGAAATCCCACCTTTCGCTCTAAAGGTTCAGGGAGGGATTCTGCTGAAACAAACTGGCAGCAGACAGATTAATGGGGGAAAAAGCACAAAAATTTATGAATGTGTACATGGGCATGAGAACCACACAAAATACGCAACTTAAAGAGGGGCCAGATGGTTGAAGCTTAAAAATGCCCTCTTCATATAGTAAAGAGAAATAGGGGACTGTAGGTAATCTTAAAGAAGCAGTGAAGTATCTTTAGGTGAATTGAATGGGCTGAAACAACCAGCAGTAGCCTGGAACAAAGTTCTCAGGGGTCTAAGTGTGGTGTTTGATTTTTAGTCTCCCTCCAGCAGTTAATCCTTCCTGGATAATCAGATTTCAGCAGGAGGATTGAAGATAATAGGCTTTCCTGTTTGGTGGATCCAGTCTGTAGAAAGAGGAGGGAACTTCAGAGAAAGCCTCTCCCTGAGCTGCAGAAGAGAAAGAGGATCAAAGAAGATTGAAAGAGGATGGCGAAAGGTCAAGAGATCCTGCTTCTGAGACCATTGCTCCAGCTCAGCATGTCATAGTGCCACTCTTTGAAGCCTCGTTTTCTGAGTCCCACAAATATGTACAGGGGAAAAGAGGAACTATTTTTTCCCTCTATACTTTCAACACAACACAAAACACTGGTGGTCACCCAAACATGTGGATTTTTTCCAACCCACACAGTTCTCCAATTCAATTCAGTTCTGACACTAACTGGAATTAGCTCCGACCTTACAGGTTAAGAGCTCAGTCCCACAAACTGCCCCTACTTGAGATGCAAATCACAAGTAGTAGGTTCCCAGGTAACCCAGAGATTCTGTCCAACTTGCCTACAAATCAATTTGCCGTAACTCCCTTCTGGGGGACGGATCTTCTGCTAGGGTGGCTCACGGAACCACTCAGCCAGACGGAGGAGATATATAGGGCTTCTATGGGAAAAGGCGGATGGAGCTTCCATGCCTATTCCCAGTGCTCCATCACCTGTATGTTCAGCAAAATCCAAACCCTCTGAACCTGACCTTTTGGGATGTTACAGAAATTTCATTATGCAAGCATGATTGATTAAATTGATTATGGATGAACAACTCAACCATCAGCCGGTGTCTCTTCCCCAGAGGTAAGGACCAGTGAAAGTTGCAACTCTCTAATCACATGATCAGTTCTTCAGGCACCCAGCCCCCATGCTGAGGCCATCCAGAGCTCCCAGAGGCCACTCATCCTCTTAGCATGCAAAAAGGCATGTATTACTTCAGAAATTCCAAGGGTTTTAGGAGCTATGTGCTAGGAAACTGGACAAAGACCAAAAATACATATTTATTATAGTTCACAATAACACGTAGCAACTGCAAGCCTTGTTATGCTAATGAAAAATCATTTTGTGTATTCATTAAAGCCAGTCTCTTAAAGAGGTATATTATACCAAATGTTGTAGCCTATTTCTAATTACTGCAGGTGATTAAAAGTAATAAATATCATTTCTTCAAAAATATTCTGTAATTAAGACCACTCACTCAGATATGACTTTTTCTCTGTCCCAACTTGTCTGAATTAGTAAGGTTCATGTCAAGAGTTGCCTGCAGCCGTAGCCCTGTAGCATCCAATCCCATCAGATCTCAGAAGCTAAGCAGGGTTGGGCCTGGTTAGTACTTGGATGGGAGACTGCCTGGAAACACTAGGTGCTGTAGGCTTGGGAGAAGGACCCGGCAACCCTCTCCCAAAAATAAATCAATTCGCCATTGAAAACCCTATGAACAGCAGAGAAGCACTGATAATAGTGTTTCCCCTGTTGTATGCAGGGCCACTATAAGTCAGATACCGACTGACGGCACCTAACAGCAACAACAACGTGTCAAGAGTCATAAATCAAGCCATTATAATTATACTGACATTGTTCAGTCTGGTCCATCACAGATCTATAATAATTTGACCTGAAATGCCTTTTGTCATTGTCTAGGGTTTTATTAACATGAAAAAAGATGCTACTGGCTATTGAGTTGATTCTGTACCAAATAAACTATAAAAGTCTCAGTTAATGATCACAATGAATCTACGAGGTAAGTATCATTATTCCCGTTTTAGAGTTGAAGTAGCAGTTCTAAAAATTTCTGTGACTCACATTCACAATGCTTTCCAGGGATTACTCTGTGAATTATAGTAGTCATCTCTGTCCTTTGAGCTGTTATAAAGTGGAATTTTATTAAAAAATAATTAACTCAAAAGAATACATAGCAATAAAATCATTCAAAATGGAGCACAGGGAGCATTTTTACCCGAGTTGGAGCATCTGTGTCTGTCAATTCCATCATTTTCATCATGTCTTCATCTGTTTCCATTGGCTGATTTTTCTCCTGGTAATAGATCTTATTTTCCCACCTCTTTGCATATCTCTAGTTATAGGTTGAATCTTGTTGCGAAAAAAGGTATTTTGAAGCCCTAACCCATTATGCTTCAGAGGTTGACTTTATTGTGAAATAGGATTGTTGGAGATGCAGTTAAGATGAAGCCATGCTGGAGTGATGTGGGCTCTTAATCCAATGTGACTTGTGTCCTTAGAAGAAGAGAGGACACAGACAGACAAGAAGAATGCCATGTGGTGATAGAGGCAGAGGCTAGAGGGATGCAGCTGCAAGCCAAAGAGCTCTGAGGATTGGCAGCCACTACCAGAAGCTAGGAAGCAGAAAAGAAGGGTTCTACCCAGAGTCTCAAAGGGACCATAGCTCTGCTGATATCTTGATTTCTTTCCTCCAGCTTCCCAAACAGTGAAAGAATAAATTTCTATTGTTTTAAGCCACCTAGTTTGTAGAACCTTGTGACAATAGCTCCAGGAAAGTAATAGACCTAGTAATTTGGATAGGATGTTGGACATTGTGAGCTTCATGCTTTCAGGTGTTGGATTTTACCTTATAACTTTAAGGAGTATTGAACTTTGTTGTAGCATATAGTTAAGTTACTTAGAAACAGTTTCATCTTTTTGTAAATTCCATCAGGATGGGTCAGAAGAAACTGTTAAAATAACTCTAGCATAGTCCTGCTACTAAGGGGACACTCTCCTTTGGGCCTTTCTCTGGCTGATGGGAATATAAGCACAGCCCACTGTGAGGTCCAGAAATTGTTCTGCTTACAGCTTTGTGCAGATCTTTCCCTGGACTCCAAGCTCCTTCCCATGCATGCACAGAGCAGTCCTTAGCAAAGCCTAGGCAGGATCCAGGTGTACTTTTGAGAACACACGGCACAGCTCCTTCTATGATATTCTGTCACAAATTCTAGGCACTTGCCTTCCCCAAATTCCCATTTCTTTCTCCTCAACTCAGCAAGACTTCTGGGCTCTGTTTGGGTGCCCTCATGCAGTGATGCCTGCAAGCTCCCTTTAGGCAATGAGCTGGGATCAGCTGTAGAACTGACCTTATTGCTTGCCCTTTTCTTAGAGATGACAATCCTCTACTCTTATCCCAAGTCTGGAAACATCTTGGATCATTCTCAGACTACATCCGTTGTTGAACCTGAGGTGGGCTCCTCAACCAAGGAAGCACATTTGGGGCCCATAGAGAAACCAAAACACGCTCACAGAGCTGAAGGCAGGTGTGACATATCTTATTCCAGGGCATTCCTCTCCGTTCATCCCCTCCTTTCCACACCCAGTGCTGGTGCAAGGGCTTCTTAAGGCTTTTACACAGTAGTGTCTAATTGCCAAGACTATTGCCCAATCACGGGCCAGTTACAGGCGATTACATCATAGTAACATTGTACGCAGGCGCAGGTCTGGGTCCCCTTATCTCTGTCTGTTGCATTCCAATACTGGTCATCCTGACCTGGCTTAACAAAACCTTTGCTGCACACAGTTTGTCTGGCTTGCCTGACTTCTTTCCTTCCTTTGTTTATTTTCTCCTTCTTCCCTCCCTTCCTTCCTTCAGTCCCTGTTACATCATTATGGCTGGAAAGAAAGTATGTTATTTACTTTTTAAGTAAACAAGAATATTGTGTTTTAAGGAGTTACATTTTTTTTCCATAATATCTGGAGGGCACATCACACCTCCCTACTTTCTACTAATGTGTAACATTTTATGCATCTTGTTGGCACCGATAGTTTTGTTGTGAAGTCTCCAAGAAAAAGAAATCTAAAAATTAAAACAGTGCCTGGCAGATCCCATCCAAGGAACCCAATCTAAACAAACATCTTTTGTTATTGACGACTCTTAGATGAAAACCGGTGGTAGAAACCACATTCTGCTCTTTAAGTGATTTCGTCTGTCAAGCAGAATGACAGGCTTCCAAACGACTCAGCCCATGCGAATTTTGTAATTCTCATCTTCTAAACAGTCTTGACTCTCTCAGCACCATGGTGGACTAGAGCAGGGTCAGGGGAGACAGGAAGTGTTCAGATGACAATTGAAAGCAGATTTCTTCTATGCATGGTATGTGGTAGGGTAATTAGAAACCAGGAAATTCACATAAATGTAAACTGGACAAAAAGCAACCTTTTCTACTAAACACATGCTAACTTACAATGATTTAATAAACATGCCAAATATTAACAGCTGAGATTTTTATAGCAATGTGTAAATTATAAAACATTACCACATTTATTTATTTCCTTTAAACCTGCTCCAGCCACAGTCTTCTATTTCTCAGCCGATGGCAATTCTGTTGCTCAATGCTCGGTCCAAAAATCTTGGAGTCGTTGGCTCCTCTCTCACACACACTCACCTCCCATCCAAGCCATGAACCAATCAAATAAAGTCTAACTATGACATAGAGCCAGATTCATCCACTCCTTGACACCTGTACTGGCTGGTTGACTGTGATACCTTGGATTCCTGCACCTGACTCCTAACTAGCTAACCTGCTTCTAACCAGCTCCCCATTACTAGTACCAACCCAAAATCCAGAATGACCCTACTCTGTCAGATTATGTTGCTCCTCTGCTCCAAGCCACATGGTGGCTCCCTATTTCTCACAGAGGAAGTGAACAAGTTCTTAACAAAATTCGGCAAGATACTGTAATACTCAACTACCCTGCCACAACCCTTCACTCTCTTTATGCTGCTCAGCTTTTTCTCTTCTTCTACGACACATTTACCAGGTAGCACATTACAGAGTTGGATTATGCCAAACTGCGATCCAGCCTAGCACACCACCAGTGTTGATCAATTCCCTCAACAAACGCACTTGGCAAGAACAAGTTTCCTCTCTGGTACTAACCAACCTTAGCTGACGTGGTCACACACGAGTCTGGTTTTTGGTAGATAGAGATAATCTGTAGAGCAGTTTGAGGGAGATGCAGAGGACATGCTGCCTCACAGTCTTGCTATTCTGGTTGTAGCAAAAGCCAAGTTGATGTGCATACAGATAGCTATTGACCACTTACTAACTTTGTATAAGCTCAGAGAAGTTCCAGAACCCTGGATCTCTTTCGGGTTTCCAAAAAGTTCACTTGGGACCCAGACACAATAGCATTCCCAAAGCAAGATCCTGTTAGCCTTAGAGGCAGTGTCAAGCAAGCAGAATGCTCTCACACCAGTGGAACACAGACCATTTAGGGATTGAGTTTAGGGAGCCTTCCCTGAGTGTATAGAATTCAGACTCCCCCAGGTTTTGACCATGCTTATGAAAGGGGTATAGCCAATGCTCACATCAGTACTACCTTAAGCTTCACAAAGGGAAGCCCTTTTTGGATTTGCTTTGCTTTTGTTTTTGTTCTTGTGGTTTTGTTTTTTGAGGCAGGGCCTCACTATGTAGTCCTGGCTGGCCTTGAACTCACATGGGTCCTCCTGCCTCAGCCTCCCCAGTGCTGGGATTATGGATGTGTGCCACCATGCCCATCTAATAACACAGTTCTGAGATTCGGTTCTCTAGTTGCCATAGCCTTGGTTAAATCAAGAAGAAGCAAAGCTGATGGTAGTCAAGTCTGGCAGGGGGCCATTATATTCTAATGGCTGATTGCCCTTGTGGTACTGATTCACTCTTAGGGAAAACCTGTGCCCCTACATTTAAAACTTGAAATAACTAGCACATACTAATGTCCCACTACGTGTAGGGGTTAAACTAAAGTAGATGAGAGTTCTTGAAGCACATGCCAGGCAATTAACCAGCACCTGCCTTGACAAAAGTGTCCAAAAGTGTCTAGTTTTCCTCACAATGAACACCAAGAAGGAAGAATTTCTTGAAAGAATTTCCTTTTCCTTTTGTTTTCTTTTCAAAATCACACGGTTGATCAATTCTTGGCATCATGTAAAAATAAATATGGCAGACAATAAAAATCCAATCATGAGGAAGGAATTACAAGGGCAGGTGTTGGGCTAAGTATCCCCCAAAAGCTTTGGTCCCCAGCCCATGGTGCTATTGGGAGGTGGTGGAACCTTTAAGAGGCGGGACCTACTAAGAGGAAGTGAGGTCACTGGAGGTGTGCCCTTACAAAGGATGTTGAAGCGCCAGCCCCTTCCTCTCTTTGGTCTCCTCACCACCATAAAGTGAGCAGCTTTCTCTGCCACGTTCTCCCTCCATGATGTGCTGCTTCACAGCAGACCCCAAAGCAACAGAGCCAGCCAGCTGTGGATGGACACCTCCGCAGCTCTGAGCCAAAATAGACTTTTGCTAAATTGATTGTCTGAGTGACAGAAACCTAACACAATGTAAATATCACAGCAAATATATATATATATATTTCCCTCTCAATACCAAACACTTCTTATGTCTATGGGAAGAAATAGTGACAGAAACGTGGTCTTTCTACAAAAGTTGGAAAATTCTTAACTGAAACAGTAAAGTAAGGACAATGAGAATCATATGTCAATCAGTTTTTTTCCTTTTAAATGCTTCTTGGAGGGATGATTTATTATTCAAATGATCTTCTTGTGGATATAGGATAATTGGTTCTGTTCCAAAAAGCAATTGTGTTTTTGCTAAAAATACTAGATTAAAAATATTCTTTTCATCATATGCCAACTTTTTTTTTCATTCTTATGTTTGCTAAGGTGGCTGAGCAAATAGATACATCAAGATAAGTTAGATATGTGTTTCAATGTAAAAATTATTCATTGTACGTGGGTCAACAATATTCTCTATAGAAACCTCTGCCAAGTACTATCAATCTAAAAAAATATTGCTCTATCAAGTCATGTGTCATTTAGGAAGAGATGTAAAAAATAACTTTCCTGATTTTTTTAGTAGATTTTGCCAAGCAGTATTTCTAGTGTTATGTCCTAGAGATCACATCTCCAAAATGAACAATTCCATAAAGATCTTGAATTGTGTTACAGAAAAGCTACCTGTTTTACCAAATTTTCAGTTATTGGTGGGGAAAAAACTCACATATTGATTCTGGCAAGGCTAAAGTGGGATACAAAACAACTGTGATTGCTCTTGGAGGAGGCAGGATTTTGGCTGGGCCTGAGAGGTTTATTGGCGTTTGGCAGCTGGGGGAAAAATGAGCCAGTCCAGAGAAGAGCCAAAGCCAGTTTTGTCATGGAGACGGTAAGAACACTGCAGAGGTGAGCGGCTGGCAGTGGAGGAGCAGAGAGAGGTGGGAAAAGGGATATCAATGAGGTCACTGAGGAAAACTACCTTAACTATCAAAGGTGGATGCTCTAAGAAGCAAATTCGGTACTTACGTAGGGCACAAACAAAACAGGGTTCCCCCAAAGGAGAAATCTTGGACTTTGCTGAATTAACCTAGAATTTTGCAAATGAAAATTCGAAAAAGGGTTATTTTCATGTCAAAATACATGTAATATATCTTTTTTATTCTTTTTTTTTTCCTGCTGTGGCACTGCGGATTGAACCAGAGCCTCACACATGGCCAGATGAACAACTGCAGCCATGAGCTACCATCCCAGCCCCTTCTTTTGTGAGACAGGATCTCACTATGTAGCTCATGTTGGCCTTGAACTCACTTGGCGTGCTCCTATCTCTGCCTCCTGGGTGCTGGATTACCAGCATGCACCACCATACCCAGCCACAACGCATATCTTTCATAGATGTGTGATGATTCTATTTTTAATTATATTAAGGGAGAGAGGTGGGGTTTGTTACACTATCATCTGCTTAATCCCCAGAGCTGCTAAAGGTATTATTTGGGCTCCATGTGGTCTCTAGAGAAAAATGTTTGGAAAGGTGGTGGGAAAAAAAGAACAGTGACATGGCAGGAGAAAGCAGGCAATGTTTTGCCAAGATTAATTGAGCAGGCTGTGTACAAGGTAATGGAAAACAAGGTGACAATTGCAGCATTCCAGGTGTGAAGCAGTGGAGAGCTGCCAAGAAGCCTACTCCTGGGGTACGGGAGAGGTATTGTACTTGTCCTTACAAAAAGGCAGTGTGAAAAGTAACATAAGCCACTTCCCACTCTATTTTTGCCTGGGAAAATTAACCTATTTATGTAGGTTAAATGCGATTAAGTTTGTCAATGCTATTTGTCAAATATTGTCCCCATAATAACATCAGATCTTACAAAACATGCAGATCTGTGGGTCTATGTGTTAGGATAGAAAGAGAGACTGAGAAAGTAACTGAGAAAGATAACCAATAGCAATAGAGTTTTTTTTTAACAGATTTGAGATATAGTTCACGTGGCATGAAAATCATTTTTTTTTATTTTTATTGTTTATGTTTGCCAATTATTTGGGGGATAATTGACAAAAAATTGTATACATTTGAGGTTTACATGATTTGATTGATATACATTGTGAAAGATTACAAAGATCAAGCTAATAAATACATCCATCAATTCGTATGATTACCTTTGTGGGAGGGGCACAGGTTGAAAACACTTAAAATCAACATTTAATTAACACTTAGTTGCTATCTTGTTGTTGTTGTTGTTGTTGTAAGGTGCCATCGAGTCGGTATCTGACTCAGAGCGACCCTACCTACAACAGGGGAAACACTATTGTCAGTGCCTCTCTGCTGTTCATAGGGTTCTCAATGGCAGATTGATTTTGGGGAGTGGGTTGCCAGGTCCTTCTCCCAAGCCTACAGCACCTGTTCCTATCTTAGCAAACTTAAAAGTTTATGAAACTACAGTTACCATACTGTACATTGGATCTCCAGAACTTACTCAGCTTTTATCTAAGTGATCTGTTTTGACCGGCATCTTCCCATGTCCTTCCCCAATAGTCCTCAATCTTTGGAAACCACCAAAGTCTAGACTCCACTTCTGTGAGTTTCTTAGATTCCACCTATACCCGTATGTGAGATCCTGCAGCATCTCTCTTTCTGTGCCTGGCTTATTTCATTTTACCTGATGTCCTCCAAGTTCCTCTGCTACATGTTGCTGTAAATGGCAAGATTTCCTTCTCTTTTATTGGTGAATAATTCAATTGTATATGCATGCAGCACATTTCATTTATTCCCCCATTGATGGACACTTAGGTTGTTTTCCATGTCTTGGCTATTGTGAATAATGCTGCAAGGAGCACAGGGGTGTAGTCACCTCTTCAAGATACTGAGTTCATATCCTGTGGCTTTACACCCAGGAAAGAGATTGCTGGGTCATATGGCAGTTCTCTTTTTAATTTTTTGAGGAATCCTCACACTGTTTTCTAAGATGGATGGGTTGGCCTCTGAGGAAGGCCTTCTTGCTATGCCATCCCACAGCATCAGGGAAAAAAAGACTGAGAGAGACGAAAGGGGGCCAAATGTGTCCATGTATAAGGAAACCACTTCCCCAGTAAGGAGTCCACTCCCGTGGTCATGGCATTAATCCCACGTGGCTGCTCTCACAGATTGGAGTCTCAGGCCCACGGTTCTCCTGGGCTGGCCTTGCATACAGAGCGCTCCACAGTTCTGAGTTCTCAGGGATGTCTCCACCCTCATGGCATTGCCTTTGTGGTGACTCTGCAGTAGCACTGGCCCTATGGCAAATCTCACCCTGGCCCCCGAGGCTCTCTGAGGCATCCATTGAAATCTTGGTGGAGACCTCTGTAGCTCATGCACTCTGCACATCTGCAGAGTCACCACCACATGGACACCACCAAGGGCCAGCACTTGTGCCCTCCTGAGGGGTGGTAAAAGTTGCACATGGGCCTGCCAGAGCCATGGCTGGCCCAGCCAAGGGGTGCTAACCTGGAAGATGGTAGCAGACTTGAGGGGGCTCTGGGCAGTGAGCCCTAACGTATGAGCTTTTGATGGGTGGGACAACCTTAAAGATGTCTGCGATGCCTTCAAGGCCACTCATTCACTGTCTTGTTGAGCAGCACCTGGCTTCCTTCCAGCCGTGCTGACCTCCTTGTCAAAGGGTCACATGACCTCACTCCGGGCATTCTCTCCCAAACTCACTTCTTTACTCTTTCCACAGCCAGGCTGGAGATGTTCCAGAAGTTTACACTATGCTTCTCTTTTAACTATAAATTCTGACCTTAAATCATTTCTTTCCAGGCTCTTGCTGCAAATAGTTAAAAGAAGCCATGAAGCTCCTTCAATATTTGCCTTATAAATTTCTTCTACCAGATATCCCAATTATATATCAGAAGAGACTCTGAAATTTGCCCTTGAACACTGAGCAGCTAAAGTAAAAGGAAGTTAAAAAAACTAAACAGAAGATTTCAAAGGGCAGCTCGAGAAGACAAAATCAAATATTATAATGACATGTGCAAAGACCTGGAGATAGAAAACCAAAAGAGAAGAACTGCTCTGTTTTTCTCAAGCTTAAAAAAATTGAAGAAAAAATTCAAGCCTCAAGTGGCAATTGTGAAGGATTCTACAGGGAAAATATTAAACAATGCAGGAAACATCGGAAGAAAATGGAAGGAATGCACAGTCTTTACACCAAAAAGAATTAGAGCATGACCAGTGATTTCTAGAAGTTGCATAAGATCAGGAATCAATGGTACTGAACAAAGAAGTAGAAGCTGCCTTGAAGGAATTGATGAAACACAAGATGGCAGGAGTTGGTGGAACACCAATAGAGATGTTTCAGCAAACAGATGCAGCACTGGAGGTGCTCAAGTGTTTACACCTAGAGTATTGGACTGGGAGACAGAGAGAGATCCATAGTTGTGCCCATTCCCAAGAAAGGGGTCCAACCCAATGTGGAAATTATCAAATGATATCATTAATATCTCATGGAAGTAAAACATTGCTAGTGATCCCTCAATAGCAACTGCTGCAGTATATTAGCAGAAAACTGCTAGAAAATCAAGCTGGACTCAGAAGAGGGTGTGGAACCAGGGATATCAGATGGGTATTAGCCAAAAACAGAAACCACCAGAAAGATGTCTGCTTTATTGACTATGCAAAGGCATTTGGCTGTGTGGATCACAGCATATAACTGATAGCATTGCAAAGAATTGGTATGCCAGAGCTCTTAATTGTATTCATGAGGAATGTGTACATGGACCAGGAGACAATCATTTGAACAGAACAAAGAAACAGTGCTTGGTTTAAAGTCAGGAAAGATGTGCATCAGGGTTTTCACCATACCTCTTCAGTTTCTTTACTGAGCAAATAATCTGAGAAGCTGAACTATATGAAGAAGAATGTGGCACAGGATTGGAGGAAGACTCACTAATAACATGTATTATGCAGATGACACAAATTTGCTTGCTGAAAGTGGAAAGGATTTGAATCATTCACTTATGAAGATCAAAGGATACAGCCTTCAGTATGGATTTTACCTCAACATCAAAAAAAAAAAATCCCTACAACTGGATCAGTAAGAAATTTCATGATAAATGAAGAAAAGATTGAGGTTGTCCACAATTTTGCTTTACTTGGTTCTACAATCAACACCCACAGAAGCAGCAGTCAAGAAATCAAAGATGCATTGTGTTGGGGAAAGCTGTTGCAAAAGCCCTCTTTACAGTGTTGAAAAGTGAAGATGTCACATTGAAGACGGAGGGGTGCCTGACTCATGCCATGGCATTTTCCATCACATCAAACATTTGTGAAAGCTGGACATTGAACAAGGGAGATAGGAGAAGAATTCATGCTTTTGAATTATGGTGCTGGAGATGAATACTGAAGATACCATGGACTGCCAAAAGAACCAACAAATCTGTCCTAGAAGAAGTGCAACCAGAGTGCTCCCTGGAAGCAAGGATGGCTATACTCTGTCATATATTTTGGACGTGTTGTCAGAAGTGATCAATCCCTGGAGAAGGACACCATGTTTGGAAGAGTGGTGGGTTAATGAAAAAAAAGGAAGACCTTCAACTAGATAGGATTGATACAGTGACTGCAACAATGGGCTTAAACATAAAAGATATTGTGTGCCTGGGAAGTGTCAAGAAGTGTTTCATTCTGTTGTACATAGGGTCACTATGAGTTAGACTCTACTCTATGGCACCTAACGATGAAAAACAATAAATTCTGCCTTTCAGAAAGCCATATGTCATAACCATAAATGCACCAATTTTTTTGCTACTTTACGGTAAGGATGGCCTTTACTTCAGTTTCCAATAAATATTCCTCATTTTCACCTGAGACCTCCTCAGAGTGGACCTTAATCTCCGTATTTCTGTCAATATTTTGATCACAACCTTTAAGTAAACTCTAAGGATTTCCATATTTTCCCTACATGTCTTATCTTCTAAGTCCTCACCAGAATCTCCCTGAATGTTCCATTCTCAGCAACACAGGATTTCTCTTCCAGCCTCTGCCTGTTACTCAGCTCTAAAGCCAGGTCCACATTGTCAGGTGCTATCGCAACACCCTACCTCTCTGGTACCAATTTCATTCCTAGGCCATTTTGTGCTTCTGTAACCACTATGAAAGACTTGGTAGTTTAGAAACAATAAAAACCTATTTCTCATGGTTCGGGAGGCCAAGACCAAGAAGACAGCATCTGATTAGGACCTTCTTACTGCAGCATCCCAAGGCAGAAGGTAGAAGATCCCACATGGGCAAGATAGACAGAAAGGGGCTAGCCTTGTCCTTTTATGAGGAACTAATTCCAGTGACAACAAACCAACTCCCTCAATAACAGTATTTACCCACTAATTAGGGTGATCACCTCTCATTAGGACTCACCTCCCAACACCATTTCACTGGGGATTAAATTCCAACACATAATCTTTGTAGAACAGATTCAAGCTATAGCGATCCCTTATCAGATATAGAGTTTACAACTATTTTCTCTCATTCCATGATTTTGTTGATTGTTGCCTTGGCTGTATGGAAACCTTTTAGTCTGCTGTAGACCCACTTCTCTATTTGGGGGTTTGTTGCCTGTATTTTGGTGTCATATCCAAGAAAATCATTTCCAAGGCCAACGTCAGGAAGCTTTTTCCATGTCTTTTTTTCCGAATGAAAAGTTTTACAGTTTCAAGTTTTACACTTAAATCTGTAAGCCTCACTTCACTCCTAACCCCAGGAAACCACTAATATACTTGCAGTCTCTCTAGAGTCCCCTGTTCTAGATATTTCACATGAATAGTGTTATATAATGGACTGGGATTTGGCTCAGTTGGTAGAGCGCTGCGCTGCAGTCTCTGAGGTCCCGAGTTCAATTCCCAGCACCGCAAAAATTGGAGAAGGGCCTGGCAATCCACTCCCAAGGCAATCCCGAAACAGTCTGCCATTGAAAACCCTATGAGGGTCGCTATGAGTCGGATACCGACTCGACGGCACCCAACAACAACAACAAGTGTTATATGTGGTCTCTTATAACTGTCTTCTTTGATTTGACATCATACTTTCAACATTTATTCATTTTGCAGCATTCATCAGTACTTGTTCTTTATGAGGACTAAATAGTATTCCATTGCATTATGCACCACATTTCCTTTACCCATCAGTTGATGGACATTTGAGTTGTAAGAGGGGGCACGGTATTTATTGTTGGAACTTTGTTGTTGTTGTTGTTAAGTGCTTAGAATCATTTAATTTGTTTTTCAGGAAAATATAGTTGCAAGTGATCTTTGTTTTTTTCATATGAGTATTGTTCTGACAATAAATGTAAAACACATGAATTTTTCCCAATGAACAATATTTTTGGGGAGATTTATGATGCTTAGGAGGGACTGGACATTTATGATGTGCTACAATGATAACTTTCTTTGTAACCATTAAATTTGCTGTAACCATTCATTGTAACCATTAAAATGTGGAAAATTCAATTAGAGGGTTTCCTATCTGATACTTTTTAAGGAACAGGTGGGAGACTCAGAACATGTGTTTAGCAAAAACGACCTGCATTTCTCATGTTGGGCCACTAGATGGCAGACCTACACCTAAGTAAACCAAGGAATTTCTATAATGTACGAAATAACTCTGTGGTTAAAAAAGTCCTTGAAAAATCAACGACATAACATCTGAAATGATGAGCACTTGGAAGTCAACATCTTTTTGACTAGTAAGAAATGATTTGGGAAATTATCATTTGGCATAGTATATATGTTGTTGTTGTTGTTAGGTGCCGTCAAGACGTGTCCGACTCACAGCGACCCTCATAGGGTTTTCAATGGCTGACTATTTCGGGATTGCCTTGGGAGTGGATTGCCAGGCCCTTCTCCCATTTTGCAGTACTGGGAATTGAACTCAGGACCTCAGAGACTGCAGAGCAGCGCTCTACCAACTGACCTAAATCCCAGCCCCAATAGTATATATAGTGTACTTGATTCCTAGGGCTATAACGCTTAACAACAACCTCAGTGGCTTAAAACAACAAAAATGCATGATCCCCCAGTTTTGGAGGCTAAAATTCTGAAACCAAACAGTCAGTGGGCATTGGTGAAGCTCTAGGGGAGAATCTGCTCAACCCACTTGATGGGGTTCAGGACGTGCTATGCCAAAATACAGCTCCTTGGCTTTGGGGAACATAGTAGAAGCAGGAAGTGTAAACCAGGAAGGCACAAATGAGGTTAAACGGAAGCAAAGGCAGTTTTATTTGGGAGCAGAGCAGATCTGCCCATCAGAGCCACGGGCCCAGCAAGACTGAACCAGAGGCTTCCGGCCCATGGTGGCCATGGTGGCTGGAGCATACGGCAGAGCAAAATCACGCACCTCGTGGCTGGGAAGTGAAATAGAGAAAGAGGAAGGGGCTGAGGTCCCATCGTCGCCTTTGAGGGCACATCCTCAATGACCTGAAGAGGTCCCACTGAAGTTTCCACCACCTCCGGTAGCACCAAGTTGGGGACCAGGCCTTTAACACGGGGGCCTTTGGGGAACATTCACCATCCAAACTGCAGCAGGTGGTCAGGAAATTTATAAGATCTTTGGAAGGTCCAGGGCAAGAGGCAAAAAGCAGCCTTGGTGGTATTTCTCACACTTTGCCAGGTATTGTTAGACTCCGGAAAATGTTTCCTTCTGGTAGATTCAGTTGACAACACGATGCCTATGTGGCAATTCACTCCATCCGTAAAATCTCTAAGGCCCAGAAAAGGACTTTTATGTTTTGTGACTAATCTGCAGCACCTTCTCTTTTCTCCCCTGAGGAAGGTCATAAGACTCTCATTCAAGAGGTCCCATCTCTCTACCCGGAGGAAATAGACATCCTTATCTCTGCAGACAGAGTGACACAGAGAATCTGAATAAACTGACCTTGCTGCAGCCCTGGCCTGCAGCTGATTAACATTACGTCCTACTTTTTATTCCAGTTACACAACTGCTCCACAACTCTCCACCTGTTCATCAAACCTACCCTGTTTCTTTGGGTCTTCATTCCCAAAGGCTCAACTGTCTCATAAAAATTATATCAAATAAATGTGTGTTTTCTGTTGTTAAGATGTTTGTTGTTATATGTATGTACAGAAATTTTAACTTTACCTATTTCACTCTGAAGTTTCAATAATTTTAGTCTATGGAATGAACTGACAATAAAAAGGTTAAGAGGGAAAAAAATCATTAACACGCATAAACAAAGAATCGTACTCAAAGGGGCAAGATGTGCCATCTCACACAGGATTAAACAGAAGAACAAGGGCTCCAGCTTCCTCGGGAAGGAGATGGTGAAGGCTGTGGACGGTTGGGGGAGCTGTGCACAGAACAGAGTGGTCTTGTGATATAGATGAAGTCTCCCGATTAGTGGCCACCTGTGGCCATCTCTACCTGGGACAGGTGTCATCTCCTTCCTGTGACAAGATCTTTCCAGGGCAGACAGAAAGCATCTACCTGCCTGTACCACTTACTAATATGTTGTTGTTGATGTTGTTGTTGTTGTTGTTGTTGTTGTTGTTAGGTGCCCTCAAGTCAAGTCCAACTTGTAGTGACTTTCATGGGATTTTCAATGGCTGGCTGTTTAGGGATTGTTTTCGAGAGTGGATTGCCACGTCCTTCCGTTTTTGCCATGCTGGGGATCAAACTCAGAGAGTGTAGGGCTGGGGTTTAGCTCAGTTGGTAGAGCGCTGCTCCACCCTTTCTGAGGATACAGTTTTGATCCCCAAGACCACAAAAATGGGAGAATCCACTCCTGAAAACAATCTTGAAATAGCCACTGAAAACCCTATGAGGGCTGCTGGTCGGACCTGACTCGACAACACCCAACAACAAATCACTAACACAGATAGATGTAAATATCTTTTTTACAGCCTTCCAGAGCCATTTCTGCAGAGGGTTACCGTTTCTCTCAATAACCAATCTGAAATATGCCAAAGAAATATATTTGAGCTGGAATATTTTGATCTCTCTCAGATGCCTATGCCATGAACTCAGCAGTGTTCCCTCCAATACTCTCCTACCTTCTGGTGGCTGCCAACAATCCTTGGCATTCCTTGGCTTATGGACACATCGTTCCACTCGGTCTCAACCTTGGCATTTGTTCTCTGCTGTAACTCTGCCTTCACACAACCTTCCTATGAGGACACCAGCCCTCTGATTTAGGGCCTGCCCTAGTCCACTATGACTCCAACTTCGGTACATCTGCGACAGCAAGATTTCCAAATAAGGTCACACTCGGAGGTTCCAAGTGCACATGAATTTGGGGGAAGAGCATTCTGCTAGTGCTCACAGCACCACTCAAACTTAGCTTCACAGACAGGTTTGGAACTGGGCTTCCCCAACGCTGAACAGTTAGATTTGTGGACAAATTATATAACCTGCCTAACACTGTCTTCACTTTGCAAGAGAGGAGTAACTGCAGTGTCTGCCTCATAGCATTGCTGTGAGAACTAAATGAGGTAATGCATGGAATGCACTAGTGTCTGGCAACTAGTAAGTGCTCCATAAACGACATTGTGATTATTAAGATTCAAAAATGAGGACTAGGGGTGGAGCTCTGTGGTAGTGTCTACGTAGCACGCATGAGTGCGCACACACACGCACATGCACGCACACACGCACGCACACGCACACACGCACGCACACGCACACACGCACGCACACACGCATACACAGGGCTTCCTACTTTATCTTCACACCAAAGCTGAAATAAGAAGCCCTCCGGCAGCCCAGCATGGTGGCGCACACCTTTAATCCCAGCAATTTGGGATACAGAGGCAGGAGTACCTCAAACTCAAGGCCAGAGACAGCCTGCTTAACGAAGTTGAGACCCCGTCTCAAAAATACAAAGTAAGAAATGGACCAGGGGTGTGTGGCTCAGTGGTTGAGCACTTGCAAAAAGCACGCAGGAGGCCCTGGGTTCAACAAATCAGTACTTCCAAAAAAAAAAGTCCTCTGGCAGTATGGCTAAGTTTCAACAAAATGATGAGGAGGCTTCTTTCTTTAATCATGAATTTTAATGTCACTGGATCTACTTTCCAGAAAGGATTTGTGACAGTCATGTCCTTGTGTTCCCTCCCCACCTTCCCAGCTTCTGAGTGTGCCCTGGGAGAGGTGGGTGCCTAGGGGGGCTGAGGAGTCAGCGGCCTTTGGTAGACAGACAGGGAGTGCAGGGCGAGACGCAGAGGGACAGGCGCTGGGTCTGTCCTGAGGGCAGGGAAGGGAGGGTGAGCGAGGCCGGAGCTTGGCAGAAGCACAGAAGTAGTCACAAAACAACCACATGCGGGGGGGTAAGACCAGAAGAGGAGGTGGAGCATAAAAGGGAAGCGGAGGGAGAGGAGCCCTATAAAGAACTAGGGAGGGAAGGAGTTCCTGGCAGCCAAAGAACAGCCAGTTGGAAGGCATGGTTTGTAGGTGGAGGCACCGACCACCCCCACAGGGCTCACCACAAGAAAGCAGGGGTCCTGGGGGACCCCCCCCCCCTTGTCCTCAGGTCCCCCGCGCGATGAATCCAACAACTTCCGAGCTGCTCCAAGCATCTTCTCTGCTCTCCTCTTCCCATTGGCCGCAGAGAGAAGTCTCTCAGGCAGAGGACACAAGGCTGCCATATCTGAGCCTCGCCTGCCTTCCCAATCTCCTCTCCTTCTCCACAGGCCCCTCACGCTCCTTCTGTGATGAGCACAGCGACTGTTGAGTGAATATATGAGCGAGTCAATGTGTCATTCCAAAGAGGAGGAGGTCTGGGGATTGCAAAGGAGTGAGATGCATTCACATATATTTTGCTATCAAATCCTTCCTTTTAATAAAATACTCTGGAGGGAGTGAGGGGTTTGTTTGGTTTGGTTTGGCAATCCATCGTGGATTTAAAGGGGCCTATCCACTGGGTGCCTGCAGCT